>BQNB010054494.1:0-15584 GCA_026074375.1 Tanacetum coccineum
GGCGCGTGGCCGGGAGTGAGCTGGTGGATCGGGGAGATCCGGAGATGGAGCTCGTTTTTGGTGTTGGCCAGAAAATCCTGCCGGAAAAGATTTCCAGCGGCGGTGTGGTGGCTGGCCGGAGGTGGTGTATGAGAGGGGAGGGAGAGAGTGTTTGAGTGGTGTGTGTGTGTGAATGTGAGATGGAAATGAAGGAAATGAAGTAAAATGTATATATATATATAAAAACTAAGTGTAATAGTTTAATAGTTGAGGGACCTAAAGTGTAACATTTTTGGTATAGTTTTTATAAAAACGGTTCGGGACTCATTTGAGCGACTTAACGGACGATTCAAATCACGAAACTTGCGCCATTGTTTTTCGAATCATTTTTCTGATAAAAATGAGTATTTATTTGATATTATTTCATAAATATTTTCGTAACATTTATAAAATTATTCGTTATTCATTTTGTGATCCGATTATGCCTTGTTCGGAAATAAAAATGGATTTCAACCCGAGTATTCGCGTTATCCATAACGCTTTTAATTAAAAATGATGACTAATTTATTTAATATTTTTATTAAATAAATACTGATAATTAAAAACAAATTTAATTGTTTTTGTGTGTCCGCGTTGTATATTGTTCGAATAATGTTTGCGGTGCTGTTTTAGCCCTTTTCGGCTCGTTTCCAGGTCTCGGGCAAAACTGAAAAGTTGTCAGGAATTTCATTCCACATCAAATTGCTTTAGAGTCCGAGCTGTGAAAACGTGATTTAGATAATCGTTCTTATAAGTCAAGCCAGACCCTAAAAGTCAAAGATTTAAAATCGTCATTCAAAAATTCAAAAATTCTCGGATGTTACACATCGTCTCTCCACTGCGTATCATCCACAAACAAGTGGACAAGTTGAGGTATCCAATCGTGGTTTGAAATGAATTCTTGAAAGGACCGTGGGCGAAAATCGTGCCTCTTGGTCGTTGGTCAAACCAAACGGCATAACTGGAATTCATAATGTCCATATCGAGTTCTGAAGGCAGATCTTCGAGATGTCTTCTTCTCGAACCCTCAATTGGTGATAACCTGACCTTAGGTCGATCTTTGAGTAGACACTCGACCCTTGAAGTTATCAAATAAAGTCATCAATTCTCGGTAGCGGATAACGGTTCTTCACCGTTAGTTTGTTTAGTTCTCGATAATCTATGACATGAGCCGCTCAGACTAACCTTAAAATATATACAATTATAATAAAATATCAAATATATAGTAGAATATTATAAGCAGAGTCACTGATACCGATGATAGTAGTTAGGTTTTCAGGGTCGTAAATCCCAACGAGGCTGGAATGTAAATCGATACGAATGAATTGTTGATTTGGAATTGAGATAACAATTGATTTTGATTTTTAACTAGATAAAACTAAAATTAATTAAAGAAAACTAAAATTTATTCTCGGAAACAAGCTAGTGGTAAATGGGAATCTTAAATATACTACGGGGGAACAAAAATAGTTATACGCCTAAAAACCTAAACTACGGGAGAATGATATGTGGCAATGGTATCCTAAAATCTACAGGAAACATAATTAGGCAAAATTGATTAACATAAATTAATTAAAACTAATAAACTAATTTAAACATGCATTTACTAATTATTGGGCTCATTAACTCAACAACAAAATCAAAATAACCCAAATAGGGATTTGTGCGTTGAGTCTTGACCTATTTTAATTTCCAATAATTGTAAGTATGTCTTGTGTGGTAGGATGTTTAATTCTTAAGTTTATCTACGTTTTCATTGACTTTGTTAACCAAATACTCCAGTACAAAAATACTAAAAGATAATCAAAAATACTAACCACAAATCCACAACCATACAACACAATAAACCACAAAATTCCCCCCCCCACCCACCCCACCACCCTCCACCCCCCCCCGCCCCCCCCCCCCCCCCCCCCCCCCCACCTCCCATCCCCCACAACCACCTACCCACATCCTCACCAATAATTAATTATTAAATAGAAGCTTAAATAAAAATTATAAAAATAAGTCTAAAATTAATTTTAAATTTAAATAAATTAAAAATATATAACTTAAAAGAAAAATGTAAAAAATTTCAGAATCGGAGTTAAAAAGCGAACAAAACGGTAAGAAACGAAAAGTCGAACTACGTAAACGATGCCGGAACGAAAATTGCCCCCCCCCCCCCCCCCCCCCCCCCCCCCCCCCCCCCCCACCCCCCCCCCCCCCTGGCAAAAATTCACACTACACTAGTTTATTTATTTTTCCTACAAACTATTTCGATTTAAAGAAAATTTTCTAAAAAAGAAAAATAATTTTTTGTTAATTTTTGTATTTTTTATGAATTTTTAAATATTAAGTACTATTTAAAACAAAGAAAATAGAAAAAGACAGAAAATAAAAGTCTAAAAATTCTGGAAAATTTAAATTAAATAAAGAAAAAGTTAACAAAGTTAAAAATGTAAAAATGCCCAAAATTTACTGTAGCAATTATAATTAATTAAACTAATTAAATTCAACCACTGAAATTTATTTAATTAAAATTAAACTGAATCTATCTAGGGTTAACCTAATGGACTAACGGGTGAAGGACACAATGGACTTAACGAAATTAGTAAACAGGTTGGGTTAACTAGGGACTAACAATTATACTCTGTAAAATGAAAAAAGTACACAAATGCCCTGAAGTGGACCGATTAAAATGGGCAGTCCTAAGTGCTTTTTGTCTAAAAACTTAAAAAGCAAAAGTTATAAAATAGCTTAAGGGGAACATTTTTTGTTAAAAACTAATAGGAAGCTAAAAAGTCATTAAATATGCAGAAAGATAAGTCTGAATTGGACAGAGCTTAATTAAGCCTTATTTGGCTTTTTGCTTTTTCTTCTGGGCTTAAGACAACAAAATAAGTTGGAAATTAAAAAGAAGTATAAGATTAAGCTAGGTGTACTATGGTAAGCTAAGAACTAGCAGAATTAAGCCCTAAATTAAGCTAAAGCAGAAATAGGCTATGAATGACAGTTTACAAAAAATAGAAAAAAAACCTACTTTAAGCTAACTCTCTTTAGGCTAAGATAAAAGGGGAAAATAAGCTATGAGATTTTGGGGAGCTTAAAGGACAGTAATAAGATATAAATAAAAGCTAAAAAGAACTAAGGGCCTTAATGCAAGATTAGCAAAAATTAAGAGGGGATGAAATTGGTGCTAGCACCAGGGTAAAATTAAGCAATGAAGTGGTTAAGGCTTCTTGGGCTTATGAAAAATTAGCTCTTAAGAGCTTTTTAGCTGAATCCAAGCACAAACAGAATTAAAGGGGTGACTAGTGAGCTTATTTTCAAAGTTTAAGAGCTTAGGCTAATGAAGTTGTGAAAATGGGCTTTAAAATAGGCGTTTTCAAAAAAAAGTACATACATACATAGTGACTCATACTTGGTGAATCTTAAAGAGACAGAACAAGGGCTTGTAAGTTGGCTAGAAACAACACAACAAGCACAAAAAACAAAACGTAGCTTAAGCTGTTAAGCAGGCTTTGAGCACTTAGGCTCAGGTACACGACTTTAGCTACAACCCATAGTTTTCACTTTTTAAATGGTTCAGCCCGTAAATATGACTTTTTACATAATCTGTACAACAAGGTCCAGATTTGACTAGTTTTAGTGTTTTGACCATAACTGATTCATTATTTACTTTATTGGAATCATCCAATTTTCCCAATGTACATATGAGATTTATCTATGACCTCATGTCATCAAATCAATCCTCAAACCTACTGAGTTTTGTAGAATCTACTGTTCATTACAGCTCATAATTTTTATGATCTTTTCACTTGTTTTAGATGACTATTTTAGCTATAATGAACCTAGATCTATACATGCATGGCCATTTTTATTACTTGATCATCAAATATCATGCATGTACATATACATTTGAAAATCAAAATGAAACATAAACAAAACTCATGAGATTTTACCACAATAAATATGTAGAAAATGATCAAATGATCAAAACAAGAACAAAGCTTCAATCTTCACCCAAAATAATTTTGATCACCATTTTTCTTCACCAAAATGACTTGATAAAACTTGTATAACTTCAGCCCCAAAATGTATATAACCCTTCTTGAAAACCCTTTTAATCACCTCCAAAATACAATAACCATACTAGGAAATCATCTTAACTTGAGTGCTTAATATTTGATCTTCAAAATTTCTATAGAATTGGTGTTTTTGGTGGGTTGAGGTCACGACAACAAGGAGCAAGGGAGAGGATTTTTCGTGACTTTCTCTTACTAGAATTGCATGTATGGTAGTGTGTGATTAGGTGTCTCTCGTGATGGTGGGAGTTTTGAGGTGGTGGCGGGAAACGAGTTGAGAGGGGGAAGAGGTGTACAGGTTTTTGAAGGTTTCAAATGCCCAAAAAGAACCCCTCATGTTTCACTTCTTTTCCATTTCTTTTGTTTCTTTTTTTTCTTTAGTTATAAAACAGTTTGGAAATTGGCAAAAGCAGCCCTTGTGTTTCATAAAGAGGATTTAAAGAAGGAATTGGTAAATTGCAGTTTCGGCCCTTGGTATTTAAAAGAGAAAAACGGTTTTGTAAAATTACAAATTCAGTCCCTATCTTTTCTATATCATTTTCCTTTATAAAACATATTTTAAAAATTACATTTTTAGTCCCTATGTTTTACAAAAGAAAGTTTTGGGCCTTTATTGGGCTTGGGTTTGGTATTGGGCCCAGCTGGGTTTTGTTTGGGCCCAATAAGGTTCAGGCTTGTGTTATTGGGCTTTTTAAGGCCCAATAAGGTTTGGGTGGGTTTTGTGTGTACACTGGCTGAGATTGGTTTGTTCAAGGGCTAGGATCGGGTCTTCAAAGTCTTCATAGTCTCTGTCAATTGCACACAAATGGGCTGTTGTCATTGATTGAGGGCCCATTTGGTCTTCACAGTCTTCATTAATATACTATTGGGCTTTCCCGGCCCATCAGATGGGTTGAGATTGCATCCAATAGTATTCTTCAATTACGGCTCCGGTTTTGACTGTTAATTTGTTGAGTTGACTTTGACTTTGACTTTTCTGGTCTTTGGCTTTGATTTGGCTTTGTCCTTCACAGCTTTTCCATTCCGAGTCCAGTTTTGTCGTTTTGGCTTTGTTTTTCGTCCTTTTCTTGGTTATCCGTTCCTGCACAATACATTTAGCAAAACAAGCGTATCTTTGGCATTTTAAGTCCGTTTTTGGTTATTTCAGCTCGTTTTTAAAGGTAAAAGGTATGTGTATTTAAGCACATACCAAAATCCCCCATACTACGACATTGCCGTGTCCTCACGCAATGCTATGAAGTAAGCATTTACGAAAACTAAGACTCTTGACCCCCTCCGACTAATAACTTTGAAAAGTAGCAAAGTGTTTGTCAAAGGAAAGAATCAATAGCTTCGACAAATCCCGATTAACACCATTATTTTGTATGTACATTGACTACTCTAATTTTTTTGGATCATAGAACAAGATGCATTTCGATCCGAGAATGCCCCAAAAAGGATAAATTCATCGTCCCCGACTTTTCACTTGCTCCAAACCAAGCTTAAAATGAAATCACAGCTAAATATTAGTTAAGATGCTAACACTACTCATATTTGCAACTTGTGAACTTTTCACTCCCGACATTTACTATATCTTAAGTGAGTTGGTTGCTATTTTGAATTTTCAACCAAGGATCAACGTTTTACAAATTACTATGCTTCTCCGTTCCACCGAGGAGAATAATGAGTTTGAAGGCGAGATCATCCATCTGTAGCGACTTTGTCTTCGCATTATACCAACCTGGCCGGCTAAGTGACCATGCCTTTGACACCCCACAGAGACTAGTATCGGGACTCACGGACCTTAGATTTCAAAAACTCTCAAGTTTCCCGAATATACATAGCTTATAAAATAGAATAGTCAAAGTTCAAAAGCATATTTGAATTTAACAAAAAAAAATCTATTTATTAATTTAATAAGAGAAATATGTGATTAGATGCATAAGAGTGAGAACCACTCGACCTTTTAGGTTTCAAAAACTCTCAGGTTTCCCGTATATGCATAGCTTTAAAATAGAATAGTCAAAGTTCAAAAGCATATTTGAATTTAACAAAAAGAAATCTATTTATTAATTTAAACTTAATATTAAACATAACATTTATGCAATTGTAACCCTCGACCTTTTAGAAGGCTGCAACATCGGTTATGAGCCGGCAAGATGCAGCAAACTTTTATCAGTCTCGGATTTTTATTCTTACTATGGGCTTTCTTTAGAAGACTACCACATCGGTTGTGAGCCGGCAAGAGGTAGTAAACTTTTATTAGCCCACAGTTTATATCTATTATTATTATTATTTATTTTTTTTAGAGAAGACTTCTTTTTGAAAAATTCAAGTATAAGTTTGAACTAAGACTAAATTTTTTGATATATATTACATAAAAATTGTTGATTTCCAACTAATCCTTGTTTAGCATCCCACTCATACTTAACTCTATCATTTTTCGTTCTTCGCGAATTTTTGCGAATGCTTAGCCTAAAAGTTAAAGAACAAGCTAGAATTCAACACGCTCGATCGGGTCAAAATTTACTCTTATTCTACCCAGCAGGAAAATCAAAATTATGACAAAACACTTATTTTATTTTTGAAAATTTTTAAATTTTTTTATTTTTTTGAAAATTTTGATGGGAAAACGGGGTACGTAAGAACAACTGGCAAAGATTATATCGAAGATATACTACCCCATACTAAAATTAAACATTGTCCTCAATGTTTCCAAGCTAAAAACCCCATACTAGAACTCAAAAAGGTCGAATGCATAACTCAAGCCTGAAGAAAATATTTACAAAAATCTTTAGTCGTTTATCAAGTATGCTAGAAGATAAATGTTAGTCGATAATAATCTTTAGGATATCGGATTTCCCCAAACTAATGGCAAGCAAAGGCTAGGAAGCTCGAGTGGACCGGGACAAAACACCGAACACGAGAGTCTTCAGAAAATTTTGGGTCAATCCTGCAAACAATCACAAGTACAAACAACAAAAATCAGACGAGTACAAGCCTCCTCACATCACAATAGAAATAAGAAAGAAAATAGAAGGATAAGCATGGGGTGCCTCCCACGAAGCGCTTTGATTTTGGTAACCGGGTCACATAGCTTGACTCGATCCCCGAATTCATTCGTCCTTGGAGAAAGTAAATAGAAGAGAAAATCTCAATCGGGCCTTCATTAATGTTTGGATAAACATTTAAGCATATGAAAGTTCCATCCCGAAGAGATGCCACGGCTCTAAGTGGAGATGCCAGTGTCAAAAATGGTGTCCTCATTCTTGGGTGAGGAAAGTAAAGGAGAAAACTCAGGGTAAGTAAGATACAGAAGAAAAGTCCGAGTGACAAATGTGAAGGAACCGTCAACTTAAACATTAATCTCACCTCCCCCTGGGTCAAAACATTCGTCTTCATTAAGCTCATCAACATTTTTTATCACGGGCACATCGGGTTCCATGTCGAAGGTTGAACGCTCATATTCGGGTATAGGATCATCGTTAAGCAAATTGTCAATAAAATCCTCTTCCGAGTCAAAATCACTTTCAATACCCGGTGGTATCGAATCATCAGGTCCGGACATTATATCAATCTCTTCCGTATTGGAGTCACTATCTTCAACGACAGTAGTAGATGTGGGAAGAGACTCGATGATTGTATGAGAATTTTCCGGCGACTGAGAAGATGAATTTCCGCATAGCAACGACATTCGACTGATATAATCCTCATGTTCTCTAACAATTCTTGGAGGAATTGTGATAAGTTCACCGGTGAACTTATGGTGGAGAGGATCACTTTTGGGAGAGAAAGTATCATGTTGTGGTTCATGATCAAAAAATACTTCGGGAGAGAGATTATGGGTGGTATCATCACTAAGCAAACTCTCAAGATATAATATGTCTCCTTCTGAGTCATAATAACCTTCCTCAATATACGTAGGAACTTCGATAGCTAGAAAAGCATCGATCTCATTATTGTCGCCTCCTGGGTTGAAACATTCAGCCTCATCAATTTGAGCATCATATAAGATTTTTTTCCAATCATTCGTTTTACATTCCAAATCAAATAGATCGTCGATCTCTTCGAAAGGTGGTTCATTGATGTATCCCTCAAGAATGGAAGCAACGCTTTTCAAAGGAGTAGATGGATCATGGTGAAGTAGAAACTTAATGTCGTCTCCTAGAGCGAGACACTCATCCTTGTTAGAATCAGTAAGAGGCGTGACTAGGAAAGTCGACTCATCAAGGTTGGAATCATAAAAATCCTTGCACTCGATGTCCTCTAACACTTCATCAAAAAGAGGGTTTATGTTACTAGAGTTGAAATTGACATCAAATTCGAAAAGAGGGTTAGAGAAAGTCACGAAATCATCACGTGGAATGTTGATGGAAGATAAATCATCACACAAAGGTAAAACGTTCTCACTATCACTTCTGGATGTATCCTCAGATTTTCTTGGGATTGGGACAATTTCCTCAACACTAAAAGTACTAAGGTGATCGTCCCCCATTATGAGAGAATCATTGGGCTCAATAGACGGTAAGGCGGATGTGATTGCAAAAACCGAAGAAACTTGAGGTGTTTTGTTTGAATGAAAAATGTTCTCCTTGCAAATAAATTTAAAATTCTTCAAACAAGGTGTGATACAAGTTTGGCGTTTAGCTGTCGGCTCTGCGAGATTCTTCACTTCCTGTTTTTCCTTTTCATCGATGGCATCCTCCGGTGAGGGTGAGCAAACTAGAGCAGGTTCGTCGGTAAATCTTTTAAAATTATCCTTGCATGAGTCATTAACCATTTTAATTGACTCGTTTACATGCTTGTTTGTTGTGCCATCGACATGAAAAATTATTTGTTCATTTCCGTCCCTTAAAATAAGCTCTCCTTTGTACACATCAATTAAAGCACGGCTGGTTCTCAAAAAGGATCCCTTAAGTCATAGCGGAACCTCGAGGATCAGCTTCAAAATCGACAACAACAAAGTCGGTAGAAAATGGAAATTCCCAACTTTACAAAGATATCATCGACGACTCTCCTTTAAGGACAGTAATTGATCGGTCTGCTAACTCTAAAGTCATCCGAGTTGGTGTAAGATTAGGTAAAGAAAGCTTTTTCCAAATAGAAAGGGGCATAAGATTTATGCTCACGCCAAGATCGGCCAAGGCGTGACATACATCCATTCCCAGAAAATTACATGGAATAAGAAACTTGTCGGGATCTCCAAGCTTTTTGGGAAGCTTTTTTAGGAGCATTGCCGAGCAATTCTCGTTCAACGGTATCTTAGGTAACTCAAGCAACGTTTCCTTATTCATGAGCAAACTCTTAATCGTAGGAGCAAATCTTGGCATCAAAAGTAAAGCATCCGCGAAACTAATGTCGAAGCGCAAATCTTGAAAGATTTGGAAGATCTTCTCCATTTTATTCGAAGCTTTGTCACGGGACTTTTGATCATCACGTCGTGAAGGATATGAAATATTTGGCTTAGGTAGACTCTTCAGAATATCGGATTCCGGAATAGAAATGGGAATAACCGGAGGTGGGATTTGAGCGGTACTTCCTTGGAAATTTGTTTGCTCTTTATCCGTTGTCTCTTTGGTTTCTCGTTCCACTACCTTTTTAGGAGAATGATTAGTAGGAATCGAGGGTCCCTCGTAAGCAACACCACTTCGAGTAGTGATAGCCTTCATCTCACCCTTCGGGTTTGGAATGGTAGTACTCGGAATAGTACCTGAAGTTGAGGCTTGGTTTTGAAATAATCCACAAATCATGTTTTGCAAATTATTTTGAAAAGTAGTATGTTGAATCATCATGATGGCTTGTTGAGATTTTATCGTGTTTTGAATTTCATTCTTAAGATCTCCTTTCAATGAGTTGATTTGATTTTATATGTTCCTCAACATCTGATCGTTATTCCTCTTGTAACTCGAAAAATCATTTGAAATCTCTTGTTGAACTTGATTATTAGGCACTTGAAATGGTTGGTTTTGAAATCCTTGGTTTTGAAAATTCGGAGTATGATTATTTTGAAATCCTTGATTAACATGAAAATTATTTCCCCGATTAAAATTACTCCCTTGAACTTGATTCTGATTAAACCTATTTTGACCATTATTTTGCACCGAAGCAAAACCTGGTGGTGCCATTTGATTACTAACACGGTTCGGAGGGTTAACTTGATTGTAAGTACTCGTAGTCGCACAAACACTAGCTTGATTGTTATCGCTAGCCGGACAATTATACCAAGAATGGGCACCACCACAAGTAACGCAAGTTTCCTCAACCGCTTTAACCGGAGCGGGAGTGACAACTTTTTTAGAAACAATCTCGACTAAGGTCAAAAGTTGATCCGCAAGCTTATCAATTCTCTCATCCGTTTTACTAGAAGTAGCATTCATCCTAGAGACATTTGATATATTTCGTGAATAATGAACTTTTAATTTGTTCTCAATTATGTTTAAAGCCTCTCTAGTTGTCTTACTCAAAAAATTTCCACCCACCGCGGCATTTAAGGAGTCTTGTTCATTCTCGGTTAAACCGTTATAAAAGGTATCAACTTGAGTTAACTGCGTAAATCCGTGATGGGGACAAGCTCTAAGCAACTCCTTAAATCGTTCCTACGCTTCACTAAAAGTCTCCTCGAATTTTTATGTAAAACGAGAAATTTCATTCTTTAAGTGAGTGGTTTTCAAAGGAGGGAAAAATTGATTCACAAATTTGGTCACGAGATCCTCCCAAGTCAAGATTGAATTTGGTGGTTCTTTCTCGTACCAAGTTTTAGCGGCTCCCTCGAGCGAATATGGAAACATCATAAGCTTAATCACATCGTTAGGCACATTCCTAAATCGTAAAGTCGAGGTAATCCTTTTGAAACTATTAATATGAGCATGAGGATTCCCACTCTCACGACCGTAAAATGGATTCGCTTGAACCAATTGAAGCAAATTCGTTTTAATCTCAAAATGATCCGCATTAATTTCCGGTAAAACAATAGCTTCTCCGTACCCTTTCGTGGGTGCTCGGAGTAGCTATTCCATTGTACGTTCCGCCATTGGTGCAACGATAGTACGAAGCTCGGGTTCGACTATGTTTGGAGCATGTCCTTTATTTCGACGTCTTAGAATGGTGACGTTTAAATTATTTGGAAAATAGGAATTTCTAGTGCGCATGCACTAAACAAAAAAAAATAATAAAAGAAATGAGAAAAGGAAATATTTTTGTTTACCGAATATTCAACAAACTTAGGGTAACTCTCTTAAGTAAAATAAATTTTACAAAAGAGGTGCACCTTTTTCGTAAGTGACACAAATGGTAAAAAAAATTTGAATCTTTGGTTCGGGAACTTATTAATGGATAATACCTCAATTGAAGTATTATTTTTGTGTTTTCTTTTTACGCAACTTTGGTAAATTTAAATATTCACAAATTAATGAGAAAAATCAGAAAATTCGGAAGAGCAAATATTTTTGTTTCATTTTTTTTTGTTTTTTAAACTTTTACTTATACTAAAAACAAAAGAAAAATATTTTTACTTTTTATAGTTTTTTTTGGTATTTTTAATTTTCTTAAAAACGTACTTTCGAAGGACGAAAGTACCCAAATCATAGATCAACAACTTGAAACAAAGGCAATCTTAATGCACAAATCCCCGGCAGTGCGCGCCCAAAACTTGATGGAATAATTTTAAATACACGTATAAGATAAAAAGTATAGAAAATTACCAAACTACCCTTGAGGACAAAGGAAGTAAGGAAAATTCTCACAATTATATATAATAATACGTATATTTACCGGTAAGTGATTATCGGGTCGTATTCCTCGAAGATTTATGAAATTGAGACCACGTTTGTTGTTTGGATAATGATTTGAATTGGTTCAAAGATGATTTGTTTTCTAAAATCCTAAAAGTGAGCAAATTAAAGGACAATTAAACCTAACTTTAATAACGGGAAATTAAACTTAAACTAAAAACGTAAAAACGAGAACCCTAAATGGTGATTAAAAACCCTAAATTTCCAAAATTAAACCTAAAATGAATTTATCACTTTTAAAATAAACTATTGACTAAAAAAGTATTTTTAAAGAAAACTAGAACAAAAACTGTAGTTGATTGAGCTTAAAAACACAAAAACGGAACGTAAACGAATCCGTATCTTTATAAATTGAAATTTTGCAATTTTTAAAAACCCCTACGAAAGCAAAACTAATTTTCCTAGAACTATAAGAATAAAAGAAAATTTTTTTCTAAAAAAATTTTTATATTTTTTTGATTATTTTTCTATTTTTTATGAATTTTTAAAGTTTTTAATAAAAATAAATGTTTAAAAATACTAAACTAAATATAAAAATTCTGAAAAAATTATAGAAAGTAGCTTGAACTAAGAGGAATCTAGGAAAAATAAGTTGGGAAACACAGCTTATCGAATAAGCTGTGTAATAAGCTAAAACAGCTTATTAACCAAAAAGGACTAAAACGTATATAAAAGATAAATGATGTAAAGAACTAACGGATGAGCTAATGTAGCGTGATGGTTGTGTGTGTGGGTGTTAAAACACTTGGTGAAGGTGGTAGAGGTCCCGGGTTCGAGCCTTGCTCACCCGGGGCTTCCCACTTTCCTAAGTGTTTTAATTTTTTCCATTTTTTTATAACTTTTTAAAACTCTTAAAAATAAGCAACTTTTGTAAAACAACTATTTTTATAAACTACAAATAAGCTCATAAATAAGCTAAATAATGACAGAAAAGCTTAAACTAAACTAAACCACTAAAAAGTTAACTAATTGGGCAATTCAATAACAAATTAGCTAAGGGAAAAGATAAATAAGCTAAAACAGATAATAATCTATATCTAATAAGCAAATAAGAACTAAAATAAGCACATTTGATAAGCTAGATTGACAGAAAAGCTAAAAAGCTTAAAAACACTTTACATTTAACACTAGAAAGCAAATAAGCTCAAATAAGCTAATGACAAAACTAAATAAGCTAAAATTAACTTCTACTAACCTAAAAAACTAAACTAATCCTAAATAAGCCATAACAATAAGCAGATAAGCTAAAATAAAGAAATAAGCTCTTTTTATGTAAACTGATAGCCAAACAGCCCCTTAAGGCACCTTTGAGCTTAATTTTAAGTTTTCTAATGAAACCTTGAGACCAAATGGCTTATTGAAGCTTAAACTATGACCTACTAGCTACTTAGAAATGCTTTTGAAAAGGAGTTTGGAAAACATTTGCTTAATGAAAAAGGCTTTTGAAAACAGCTGAATTACTCAGTAGGATCTGAGTTTTTGTTTTTGTTTGAAAAGACAAATGGCAACTTTTGAGCTTAAAAACAGATAAGCAAATGAACTTATTTTGAAAAATCAAGTTGAGACAAATGATTAATGACCTAAAAGCTTCTTAAATTATGAAAATCAAAACCTAAAATTTACTTAAACCTACTGAAAATTAAACTAGAAAATGACAGTTTGCTGTTTTTCCTATCTGGTATGCTGGTGAAGTTGACATGCAAATGAACTAAAAACTTTTTAAACTTTAAATGCAGGATAAGACACTTGATTCTACTCTATTGAGACAACAAATAAAGTGCAAATAAGACCATTACTAATATTAGATATGATTAAAACTTTTAATGCAAAATGAGACTAGACAGATTATGACTTATATAAATCTAACTTATGAAAAACTAATTTACCCTAACATAACTTCTTAATTCTATTCTAGCAGACTTATTTATGAAGTTAAAATCAAATCCAAGGACCAAATGGCCACTAGCAGTACTAACTTGTGGTTAGTACTGCTTTGCCAAACACCCCTTTAAAAACACTCAATTCCATTTAAGCTTATGAAAATGAAATCTACTTAATAAAACTTGATCACCAAATAACAAACAACTATTAACAGAACTTATGAGCTTATATCAACAATCAAATAAGCCAGAATCATTAAGCTACTAGTTATATGCTAATATTTTTGGTTTTTTATTGATTTTTAAGATAAAATATGAAAAACTATGATCTAAACTACTAAACTTGAAAACAGATGATCAAACATATTTAAATAGCACAATAAGACATATTTAAGCACTAATAAGCAAGTAATAAGCTGAAAATAAGCAAATGCAATTATTAAGCTAAGAGACTTGAAATTTAAAGAAGACTTACAAAAGCCTTAGCTAAACAAAGGCTTTAAAAGCTCAAGGAGCTTCTTCAAGCTCTAGCTTATCACTAGGATAAGCTAGTAAAGTCCTATGAGCTCATCCATTGCTAGCTCATCATCCAAAAAGCTTAATCCCATTTAGCAAAGGTAATAGACTGATTTTAATTGTTCAAGTATATTAGATGACTAATTTGAACTCAATCTGAGCTTAGAGACTCAGAGAGCTTAAGATGAGCTTATTAGAAGCTTATGAAACATTAACAGCTTATTAAACAGAATTTGAATAAAAGTGAGCTTTAGAAAAGTAAGAGCTTATTAAGGAAACTTAAATTGTATTAATGAAATAGCTGAGTACAATACTGAAAAGGAAATTACATTTAGCTAACATTAAGGTAAAACATTTTGAAAGGAAAAGCTAAAATTTAATAAGCAAAACAAATGAAAAACTAAGATCTCCATATGTGTGTGATGAGGTCTGCTTTTATAGAGTTGAAATGAAGCTTCTAGGCCTTAAGTATGTTACACGCTCTTTGTAATCTCGTACCTTGATTCTTTGCCCATCATTGGATCCATCCTTATGACCGTTGGATTGATTGAGTGAGCACACGGATTGCCAACATGGCATTCCGTGTGTCAGACCTCTGTGCTTCTTTTGCACTAATTTTAGTGCAAAAATCCAATCATTAGTGTGTTTCTTCCCATTAGCCGCGTGTCCTTTCTTGTGGGCTTCGACCAATAAGAGCCTCTTATGATGTCTAACTCTGCCAGCTTATACCTTGGTACTCGAATTACTAAGCCACGCTGTCAATTGCCATTTACCCTTTGATTGAGTTGGGTTAAACGCGAAGATGACGATGAATAGTAAAAACTATTCCCGCGCCGTTTTATTCTTTTTATAACTGATTTTAACTGAGTGGATTTGGGCCCAGGTAAAAAGGATTGGGCTATGGGCTTGGGTTAACAGGTTTTGGGTAAAAAGGGTTTATTATTAAAAGTTAACAACTGTTAGTTAAAGGACTAACGGTGTTAGGGTTTAGGGTTTTTTATGAATTTTGATTTAACATTAAGGGCTTTTGTGGTATTTTGAGGGTTTTTGTCGTCTTGTGGTTGACCAGTATTGACCAAGAGTTGACTTTTGTTGACCATTGATAAATACTCCCGGCTCTTTTGCACTCTTTTCTTTCCCGTGTCCGTGTTTGTCCGGTTTTGGCTATTTTCTTGTGATATTTGCATTATCCGTATCTACACAATCACAAAGACAAAACAAACAATATACAAGCATTTTATGCACAATATTATCTTTTTAGGGGACATTTTTGATATAGAAAAGATATGTGATTTCTCACATATCAAAATTCTCCGAACTAAGCGATTGTGTGT
>BQNB010054494.1:16143-26693 GCA_026074375.1 Tanacetum coccineum
TCAAAAAAAATTGGTATTTTATAAAATAAATTGAAAACAAAATATTTTTGTATTTTTATGGTTTTATAAAAGAAAATAGAAAATTATAAATAATAACTTCACGGGGAAGGATCTTCAAGGTACTAACTTTAAATACTTTGTTAAAAAAAAGAATTATAATTTTTTGACTTTTTAATAAAAAATTTTATGAATTAAAAACTGTTGAATCTAAATATTTGATTAAAAAATATCAAACTATTTTATAAAAAATCTAAAAAATTACTGAAAATCCCTAATGGCAAATAGATTCTATGAAAAATAAAACGGGCACAAGTGCTAATCTAAATAAGCTGGGAAAAAGCCATTTATGCTTCGAAGTGGCTTATGACTTAATGGGCTAAAAAGGGTTTAAAGAATAAATGTGGTGAGAAGCTAACAGATGGCCCTATCTGGTGCTGATGGTAGTGAGAATGTGTGTTGAGGCGTTTGGTTTGCAAAGGGGAGGTCACAGGTTCGAGTCCTGTGGCCTTCCTTTTTGAAAAACCTTTTTTTTTCTTTTTCAAAACTTATAAAATAAGCAATCTTAACAAACTTTAAAAAAGGAGACTTTTTGAAAAACTAAAAATAAGCCAATAATAAGCTAAAAGAAAAGTTGGCAGAATGCTTAAATAAGACAAAGGCTTATGCTCTTAACTGTTTGGGCCTTTTTTAAACTAAATAAGCATTAAGAAACTTAATAAGCTAAAAACTAATCACATCTTAGTCCTAATAAGCACAAGTGACTAAAAATAAGCAAGCAAATAAGCTGGGAAATCATTAAAAACTATAAGACAGATAGACTAAAACAAGTTTTTAAGCTAAACCACTACTTTTAAGCACTTAAAGACTATCCACCATTAAGCACAGAAAAGCAAGGTTTGAACATTTTGAACAAATAATAAGCTAGATTAAGGTACTTAAAAGAGGCTGTTTAGACTAAAAATGAAACTTTGAGATTGTGAGTTTTCTACACTCCTACTTGCAGCCCTAACTTTAGCTAATCAAATAAGCTAAAAACGTAAAAATGAGCTAAAACAAATAAATATTAGCCTATAAACTAATTGTGCAAGAAATTTCAAATCCTAAAACCTATTTTAACTTATCTAATTTTAAGATTGAAATGTGGGCTTTTTAAATCTTAAAATGACTTAGACAGATTTTTACTTGAAACAAAATGGACAAATGAAAACTTATATGACTCTATCCTACTGCATTTAAGACTTTAAAAGAACACTAACCTAAACCTTAAGACAACTTTTAAGTAAAGATTAAGTGAAAACAGTTTGAACAAATCCCAATTCCATAGATTTGAAGAATGTGTACACAACACCTCAAAACTTGAATTTAAACTTTAAACCTTGAAAAATAGATTAAAAATAACTTGAAAAGGCTTGTTATAGTTGGCAAGGTAACCCAGAACAGTTTTAAACTATTTTGACTCTTATCCCAAACACCCCTTTAAGTATCCAATATTCATTTTTTAACTTGATTCTTAATGATTTAAGCTAAGGTGGTTAAAAACAGATAACAATCAATCAATAATAAGCAATATTAATAATTAAGCACTCAGGAAATAGCACCTTCAATAAGCAAAACAAAATAAGCAGTTTTAAAGACCAAAACTAACAATCTTAACTTAAAACTCGAACAACTAAGATTTAAACTTTAAGAAAGCATTATTAAGCAATTAACAATAATAAGAAGCATAAATAAGCAAGTATAAGCAGGAAATAAGCACTAAAATAAGCAAACAGAAAATTAAGCTATAAAAGTAAAAAATGAAACTTACAGATGCCTTTGCTTAAACAAGGCTAACTAATGCTTAAAAGAGCTTATCTAACAAGCTCTAGCTTGTTCAAGAAGAAGCTAGTGACAGCAATAAGCCCTTCCCTTTCTGGCTTATCTTCCCAAAAGAGCTTTTGAATGATTTTTAGTGAAAATGAGGACTTAAACTATATAAACTTAAGAAAAGTTTATATATCTTAAGTGAAGCAGCTTAAATGACAGTAAATGAAAGCTTAAGAGAGCTTAGCAAACAATTTTAAAACATAACTTGCATTAATCTTAAAAATAGAATTTAACATAAAACCTTAAATTTTCATTAACTTAAAAACAAGAGTACAAGCTTTAAAAGAAAATTACAATAACATTAAAAGATTTAATATAAGCTGAAAATTAAAAACTTCAAAAACTAGATGCCCTTAGGCTTACAATGAGGCCTATTTATACTAAAATCTAAACAGTCTTGGGTCTTCACTTGTGTTTCTTTTGTGAGTGAGAACTGAGGTGTGCTTTTGGTTTGAGGAGAAGTCCAAAATCAATCCTAGCCTTCCATTTTGGTTGGTCTCCAAGTCCATTGATCACAACCATTGGTACTTTGTCATCTACCTTTGACGAATGGGGGTTTTAAGGATTTCCAATGTGGCATTTGTTGTTTTGTAAGGCGGGATTTAGGTGGGAGAGGAATGTTTTGTCTGTGGGTGCATAGGTCGAGGTGAAGAAGACACATGAATAGTGTTTTGGGTTGTTTAGGTGGGAAAATCGGTTTTATACGATTTGGGTGATACAAGGTAAAGGTTTGGTTTTTTTTACAACTTTGGCCCCTGAATTTGATAAGTGTGCCCTGAATATTGAAAATTGAACTTGCATGGGCCGGTCCTTATGGAGTGTACATGTTAAAAAGAGAGAATGTTGAGCAAATGGCCTGCGGTTGCATTATGTTATTGCATAGATTGATCCATGTGGTGATAAAAGACTACACAGTAATAGGATGGCTGTTAAGTCCTTAACAGGCCAATGCATTGTTGGGCATGTTTATATTTATAAAGGAGCCTAAATTGTATAAAGCTTATTAAGCTATAAGAATAAATATCTATAAGGGCTGTCCCGACCCTATTAGATGGGTGCGGGATAGGCCCATTACAGAATTTCATTTCGGGTCGTCATCGTCCTTTGGTACTTTGACATTTGATTTTGTAGGGTATGACTTTTGGTTGACCTTTTGACTTTGACTTTTTCAACCTTTACATTCTGTGGCCGGTCATTGTCCGTTTTGCTAACGTTTATCCCTATCCTTTTTGTTGATATCCGCTTCCTGCACAATATAAATGCAAAACACACAAATACAATGTATTTTTGGTATGTTTTTGGACTTTTAAGTCCGTTTTTATAGGTAAAGGGTATGTGTAATTAAACACATACCAGGCACCTAAAAACCAGTTGTCATGAGAATGGCTAACACACATTGCACCAAATCAAACGACCAAAGACAATACAAAGCGTATGAAATTTACTCCCCAAAGAAACATGATTTGCGGCACTTAAAAAGCAGTAATAATGACAGCGGCTCACACACATTCCACAAAATCAAATGACCACAAATAATACAAATGATATATAATATACTCCCCATAGAAACACGATTTGCGACATATAAAAAATTAATAATCATGAGATCGGGTCACACACATTACTCTAAATCAAATGACCAAACACAATACAAAGCGTATGAAATTTACTCACCAAAGAAACACGGTTTGCGGCACTTAAGAGTCAATAATCATGATAGCGGATGACACATTTTGCACAAAATTAAACGGTCACAGATAATACAAAACGTAAAAAACAACCAACTTGTAGCACATGATACAAAATCATAACTTATACACACATTAAGCAAACAAAGACACAAATAAAGAAACACACTAGCAACACAACAACTAAAAAACAAACAAATACCATACCTCAACAAATCGAATTGCAATGAAAGATCCTCAAAAATTGTTAAACCTCCCAAACCACTAAACATTTACCACTCCTTCAATCGGTGTGCCGGAAAAGAATGAGGGCTGCATGTGTTTTGATAGTGTATGCGTGTAAGAGACAATCCAAAGATAGTGTGTGTTTTGATAGGGTTTGCATATATAAGACACGTATCACACCCATGCTTAAAAGAACGAAGGTTGCACGTGTTTTGAAAATACAGGAATAAGACACGTATATCCCTAATGTGACACGTATGTTGGCTGGCTCACCAAATCCACCCACTCCTGCCTAGTTTATAACGAAAATGGGCGAAACCAAAACAAATGATCCAAGTACCACCCAAAAACCAAACCGACCCAAAACCACACCCAAACCCAAACGACATGCTTAAACTAAAAACAAACTCATTATGGAAAAACGACCTCATTTATGACCAAACGATGTCGTCTGCATGCCTAATGTATAATAGGGTAATGAAACATTAAGATGTTGTGGAAAATAAATTACTAAACCATATGTAGTGTGTACATTATGCATTAACATTTGTAATTATTAAAAAACACATTAATAACATCTTAAAAAATTTGCCTAATTTGAGATAGTGATAAATCATCGTCTAACAAAGGTACTCATATCTGGGTGTTTCTTTCTTTCTTCTTCTTTAGGTGACTATTTTGGATGCAAACTCATAGTTCTGCTAATGTAAGTGTAGGGAGTCCCTTCACTGTTGTCTGAATCCCCAAAATAAAGAGTAGTAAAACAGAGATCTTGCGAATACTCAAAAGCACTTATCAAGTTCAAAAGTAGTTCAGGTTGTCCAATATATTTTAAAATGTCAAAAATATCTAATATAGCTCAAAAGTCCAAATAGTCCAATATGTCCAAAAAGTTCAATATAGTCCAAAATGCTCAATAATGTCCAAGGTAGTTCAATAAGTCAGCGGCATATAATTTTTTTTCGCAAAGTACGTTCAATATTTCATAATCAATAATATTCATGCAAATCACCCCAAAAACGTATAACACATTTAAAAAGAGGGGTCGTGAACTCACCTTAAATCCAAGCCTCACTATAAGTAATGAATAATCTTGGTGGAAACAACCTACATGTTTAGTGATTTTTAATAATAAGTAAATCTCGACATACTTGTACTACTAGCTTGTATTATATGTCCCATGGTTTGTCTTTCGTCAATAGTCCAATATTTGTTTATTATTTTCATAAAACTCGCGTCTTCAACATAACAGTTCTCAATAAGGCATCTTACATTAATAATAGTTGGACATATTGAAATTTGTACATTCTTTAATGTCTAAATATGACATTTGATATATAATAACTACTAGTTATAATGCCCGTGCACGCACGGGATTCTTTCTAAACTTTTTAATTATGTGTTATTAATAAATAAATAATACAACTTAGCGTGTGCTTTCTAAACTTTTTAATTATGTGTTATTAATAAATAAACAATACAACTTAGCGTGTGCTATCAAACATAAGCTCCTCAATGGGTTTTGAATAAATATAAGCTTACGCTTAGCCAAACACCCATTAAGAGCTCAACGTAATGTAATCAGCCGCTCACCTTATAACTATTTTGACCTTTAGATAAACGAATGACTGAGCACAAGTTCGGTTGGCCAAAGCATTATCCAAGAAATTTACTTCATCTATTACTTTCCATATTAAGGGGTATTTAGATAAGCTTATGTTATGTGCTTAATAGCTTATTATGTTTCCAGATAGCTATTAAGAACTTTGAGCAGGTTTGCATAATTTTTAATCTCATGAGTTTATTACTTTTTATAGGGGCGAAGAAGCTATTAGGCATAAGCTACTCACATGAAGCTTTTTGAAAATTTACGTCAGTAATGAGAATGAGTTAAATAAAATGAAATTTTAAAAATTATTGTGGCATACAATTATATCCATTAGAAATATAGTTAAAACTTTTTTGACAGGAAATAGATAAAAACACTTGGGGAACGTGAATTATATAAAAAAAAGGCCAATGTTAGGGAAAATTTGGTGGTGAATGGTATATTGCTTGCCCACCATCCAGAATGGATAAGAACCAATAGGAATCATTCAGCGTATGAAATTGTTGCTAACAAACAACCACATCTCTGACCGATTTAGATTTGTCCTCTGAATTACACCATTCAAATTCTATCAAACACCCCCTTAGTCTTCACTCATAACTGAACAATATAAAACTGATGGTACTTTTAAAAAATTCCAATTAGACAAGAGTACTTATAATGGTGACAATGCACTCTCAAACATCAAGTTGCTGGGAAGTTTACTTTCACAACAGCATAGTCAACCAGATTCTTTAACCGAGTGTCATTTGGCTACCCAATAGATATCATAATCACCTCACTCGTCCAATACCTTAACTTTCACTGCCACTCACAATTCCTCCACAACCGCCATTAGTCCTATTAGCTTTCCCCTATTACCAATCCCACCCAACCCTGACTCTCCACCACTCCGCAACCTCTGCGGAAACCATCAATCCTATGCATTTTCAGAAAAAGATGGACCATTATTTTGACCATGACTATTACTATTAGTATTAAACATAGCTTTATTTAGCATTCCTCCTACAGTAGGTGGTGTCGAACTAATCCTATACATATATAGCTCTTTTTGAGACCACATGCTTGGCGCCTTTGCTCACGAAGTAACAACAAAGTACAAATCTTAAGCTTTTGACATACGCAACTAAATATGAAATACAGGAACCCTTAAAGCTTAAGCTTATTAATCATTGCGATCTTTGGATAGTAAAGCTATTCTAAAGACATCCCATAAACGTTTAATTTCTCAAAACTAACCTCTTATAAGTTATAACTAAAAGCAATATACATATAAGTACATCAGCAGCGGCATCATCAGTTTTACTTTATTAGCATAAACCACCTAATTAACATTTATCATATATAGTAGAAAGTAAATAACTTAAGCCAATCAAACTAAGAAACCATTTATGTATATTTTAATATGATAATTACCAAGGTATCAGCAATGCTACCATTTGTGCACAACAACTTATTCTCATTTATAATAAAACCACCATCAACATGACCTGCTTTGCTTCTCATGCCAAGGGCATCAGATCCAGCTATGAAAACAACAATGTACTCTCATTGTTATGCATACTGAAACATTAATAATCTGAAATGAAACTATATATGTACTACACATATTAGAACCAATTCTCACGTATGTAACTATCAAGTAAGTACTTACCACCAGGATGGAAAGAGCTCCCACATGCTCACTGTCGAGCATCAATAGCAGATGATCAAAATATTTCATCTAATATTTTACTTATACCTACATGATAACATTTGAATTGCACTTATAGTAGCAGATAAGAACCATACGCAGAACCGGATTAAAAGCTTAATTTGATAAGATGGTGTTGATTCTGAAACTTATTTGCATATATGTGCTGCTAATTGGGGTAGTAGTAGTAGTAGTTTACATCTTATAATTCTATAGCAGGTAATCATGTCTTTCTTGACACATGACCTATGAAATATAGGTTATGTTGTGCACAAATACTTTTATATACAGAGTTCTATTAGTAGTTAGGTTTTAGACTTTTATATATGGACACAAACATATACTCTATGTTAATGAACTCTGTATATCCATAGTCAGTGTCTACTTATTATGCAAGCATGCTTTTGAGTTAGTACTGGACCCACACTATCTGGTTATCCTTAACTTATGGAATTGCCAGTTTAGTAACATTTGGGTATCTGTGTTAACTTCTTGATCTACTACTGACCTTAGCATTTCGTGTGTTAGGGTTCTTATAAACGCAATCACGACTTACCTATCTCGCGAACATCATGAATATAAATTAACATTTACAAAGTGTCATTCCATGTTTATAGCTAATAGATTTTTCACTCGAGAACTTGTTATTTACGGTCAAATTTCGTTTACATGTGTGGATGCTCGTGAAATCTTGGCTCGACTTACCATCAACTTGGTGGGTCCAGATATGTAAATAAAATATATCAAGTTTTGAGACACAGGGAGACACACACACGCGCACAGACGATGGATGATTGGTAGGAAGTTAAGCACGAAAGTGTCGTAAAAATCGGCCTAGGCGGGAGATTTTTTTTATGTGATTTAGAGTTAATCAGTCAAATATAATTAGAAACGATTAAAGTTGGATCTAGTCAGTCAACGGTCAAAATTGGACCTAGGCGGTCAAACAGTTAACCTTTTTTATCCCTTCATACTTATTCAGTGTGTTCCGATAGCTACATGATACACAATCAATAACACGGTCGATTTTAGAAATTAGTTTCAGAAATTACTTTTACACTTAACATTCCTCTCATTTGCAAAAACAACACTTAAAATTCTTTAAGTTTAAACTGAGGTATTACACACATCTCATATGTGGCAACCTCATTTGCTCCAAATTTCATGTATTTTGCCGCTTGAAGATACTACAATGCTTTTTGCCGCTTGAAGATACTACAAATTTAATGCATACAGATGGTTGTGATGCTACAAATTTGAAGCTTTAAGCGGGTGTTTGGCTATGGCTGCTGCAATAGTTTAACTGATTGTTTGTGACTGGTTGCTGCTACAACTTCTTACGTGGTGTTTGGGTCAATCTGCTAAGGGTTGTGCAATTTAGTCATACATTTAGATACAGCTGCAGTTTTATTAGGATGAATAATATAAAAATACGTATTTCATAATCGCCGTCTGACCAATAGTAAACATGGGTAATCAGATCTTAAGCATAACAATAAAAATACTTGTTTGGTAAAATAATCTCCACATTTTCTCAATGTTTAACTTCCTAATCAAATTATGAAAACGGCAGGTGGAGTGGTCAAACTTCTTAGTTTTCTTGAAGATGCTTATGCCACGAAGCTACATAAATGCTAAGGTGGATTTGGTCATAATGTTGTGCTTTTAACTCTAGAAAATATATTTTGGGTTTCACGCACACGCACGCACGCGCTCGCGTGCTAGTGATCCAATTACGAAGCAATTGGTCCTCCCGTGAACTTTGAGTCTGATAAACTGTATAAATATTGTAGGTCGGTATACAACTAATATCTTTACTATTTATATCTTCTTTTCTGCTATTGGTTTTCTCTTCTAAATTCCAGGCCGTTTGTTTCTTTCCTTTTCCTTTTTTTTCCAATGAAAGAGCAAGCATGATTAGACTCTAGCAGACCCATAACTAACATCACCCGAGCTCTAACGCAAGGTCACTCAATCAAATTATGAAAACGGCAGGTGGCGTGAATTCAGTATAATTTCATGCATGCACATATGTGCATTAAGTTTTCTTAAAATCAGCTTAAGGTTGGTTCACATGCTAAGGAACCTAATCATCATCATGCTAAGGCAACATTAGAATAATATACACAAACTCATAAAGTGTCTTATCCTTTTCTAGAAATCTTGAGGCGTGCATGCATTATTATATATGTGTTTGAGGAATCATAAGACCAACCTTCACCCATATACAACAGAAGCATCAAAAAAGGTAAATTAGTTTTATTGGAAATTAGAGCCAATTCCTATTTACATATTGCAGTAAAGCATAAAAAATCGTCTAAAAAAATACCTCGAATTCGAAACCTTTGTTATCAATGATTCATTTTCAAGTATCTAAACAAAAACAAATTGCAACCTGGATCATGATACATATATCACGTATGGGGCACTGAAGTACATTGTCTCTTTTTATCATCTTAAAGCCTTTTCCATGAAATTTTATAGCTATATAGTTTTGACCAATTTTGACATTTTGAAAAGATATTATTGATGTAATAATATAGTTTGGTGAATCTTTAACACGTTATATTTAATGAAGAAAATAAAGTATTGCCCAACCTGCTCTGACTTTTTTGAACACGTCCTCGATTACAACAAATTAAACCATTACACATTACTTATCCGGTTGTTGACCGCCCATTTATGCTAACTCTTATGTTTTAAGTTGAGTATTATTATGCAGTCATGATTTATCTCAGCTTGATTCCAGAATCCCTAAATAATCTTTCAACAAACTTGACCATCATTACTTTAATCTCAGGCACACCTATGTAAGGCGGGGAAGCACACACCATCAAGTAAACTAACGCAACACTAAAATAGTTATAAAATAAGTTTAAGAATTCGAAAAGAGACTGTATAATTAACGCTTTATATTACCTGTAAGAATGGGATCCCTCTTTTCGGTTTCTAATCGAGCTGGTTGTATGAAATAAATCGGAGATAATGGTTCTGAAATTCATCGTTTGGTATGTTTTCAAACTTTGTGAATTTGGCAATTATGAGCCATGTGGAGTTATGTATCTATTTTCCACATTGTATAGAGAAAATTATTACACATCATAGATAAAAAAAACTAACCTTGAAGGCGTCTTTCATCAGTACGATCATCAACAATGTAAATAGGGAATACATCAGTACTGTTGGCATAACCTAAAAATATAGACATAACAATCAAGCGTGACATGTGTATGTTATTGTTTTTTAAAACACATAACTCTAACATAATAAGCATATTGATATAAATATATAAAGCAAAGACACATACCAAGTGACTCCAACAAAAACTTAAGAGCCTTGCCTTTGTCCCATTTAATGGTGGGTTGGATCTCTAAAACCTAGATATTAAATAAATAGCGAGATTATGTTGGCTTGTATTTTTGACGTAATAGCTCATTTGTTAGTTCGCGGACTATGTTGGCTTGTTTTA
>BQNB010054494.1:28133-39517 GCA_026074375.1 Tanacetum coccineum
ATTGTTCTTGATTTATGCTTCTTGTGCCTAGAACATAAATTGTATACTCTTTGTATTATCCTGATAGAGATTTCGTGCAACCCAGACATTTTGATAGGGTCGAAATACTTTATACGGAAAGTGGAATCATTATACGATATAAAGAGTTATCCATGATAATCACACACACCCCAAATCTCTAAGAGTTAGTAGTAACGCTTAGCAATAACAATTTATTTTATAAAAATGTTTGGTAAAACAACTGTAATTGTAATTTTAATGTGTAAAATGACGTAATAAATTTTATAAATGATAATTGTTCTCTTTCAAATAAGCTTTATAATAATAATGTTAAATGTTTTTAAAAAGCTCTCAACCAAACACACTTTGTAATATATATTTTCAGAAATATGCAAATATGAAAATATGAGTATATACGAATTGCCCCTATTTACGATAAAAATTTGAGTAGTAAATATGAAAAGCAATGAAGTTGCGTGTACAAATATTATTCATGTACGTAGTTAGTCCATCTAAAGTAACAAACAAACAAAAAGAGATAATATAATAATAACCACTCACCAATCCCATACATATATGTTATCTCTTCCATCCACCGGACCTACCTCCTCCGATTAACCGGATTCTTCTTTTCCGTACATATTTCACACGTCATCTACCTTCTGCCGGTCAGTAAGCTATATAATTTCTCCTTATTTCTTATAATTGTTTCGGTTTGAATTTAGGTGAATTATGTGTTTATTACTGATTTCGTTTCATTTATTGCAATGAATTTTCAGCTTTTGTTGGTTTATAATTGTAGGTTTGTGATTATGTTGATAAGCGGTTTATAGTTACAAACTGGCTAATTATGTGTTTATTAGTGATTTCCTTTCATTTATTGAAATGAATTTTTAGCTTTTGTTGGTTGATAAGCGGTTATAGTTATTTTAGTTACAAACTGGCTAATTTTGTGTTTATGTTAATATATTTATCTGTTGATGAGTTTAGTTATGCTTAGAATGGATTCCGAATGGCGAAATGATGTTTGTTACCTAATTCCAGATTTTGTTTCTTTTCTTATGCAACAAGTTTTCTTCATTTATTATCATGTCCTTTGTAGTTTGTTAGATTAACCACTCGTTTCATCAATTTCACTTTCCGAATAAAGTATGCTTTTACTTATTTAAAATTACTTGTCGGTAATCAGAGTTGTAGTGTGACGTGCTAATTCATAAGTTACATACATTTCTCACGTCTTTTTAACATATATATGTTACTTATGTCTTCCTGCTAGTTACAAATGCTACGTTGATTAGTTAGTCTTTGAATATTTTGGACTAGGGTATTGATCCTTTCTAGCACTAGATGATATATGGAATGTAATAACGAGATAAATTTATGATTTGCAGAGTTATTAAGTTGGAATCATGGCGGGGGCTTTGGTGCAATCCACCAGCTTTCCTTCAGCAGTGTCTGGTGAAAGCAAGGTCCGTTCAAAGCGATCTGGTAATAACAAACGAGCAGTCAAGATGATGTACAGCTTACAAGCTCCTCCAATGAGGGTGAATACTTTCTCTGGTTTGCGTGGAGTCAATGCTTTAGACAACTTGGTCAACAGAGGCCAGGATTTTCACTCAAAGGTTGCAGCCGCCACCTCAGTTCGGAAAGCAAAGCCGTCTCGTATTGTGCCTAAAGCAATGTTTGAACGCTTCACAGAGAAAGCTATTAAAGTTATTATGCTTGCACAAGAAGAGGCAAGACGGCTAGGTCACAATTTCGTCGGTACAGAGCAGATTTTATTGGGTCTTATCGGTGAGGGTACTGGAATTGCAGCAAAGGTGTTGAAGTCGATGGGAATTAATTTGAAAGATGCACGTGTTGAGGTAGAGAAAATCATTGGTAGGGGTAGTGGATTTGTTGCTGTTGAGATTCCATTCACTCCTCGTGCAAAGCGCGTACTTGAACTGTCACTAGAGGAGGCCCGGCAGCTAGGTAACCCCTTGTCCGAAAAATATGTATCTAGATGTACCAATAAATAGATAAGTGATAACTTGATTAACACCATTGCTTGATGTTTCAGGTCATAATTATATTGGATCAGAGCACTTGCTTCTTGGTTTGCTTCGTGAGGGTGAAGGTGTAGCAGCTCGCGTTCTTGAGAATCTCGGTGCAGACCCAAATAACATTCGCACACAGGCACGTTATCTTCATCATCTCTGCTATTGCTAAAATCATGGGCCAAATTTCATATATTCTTTGTATTTAAACTGCAACTTGTTTATCAGGTGATCAGAATGGTTGGCGAGAGTGCAGAAGCTGTAGGCGCTGGAGTTGGTGGTGGGACCTCTGGTAACAAAATGCCAACATTAGAGGAATATGGTACTAACTTGACAAAGCTAGCAGAGGAGGTAACTTTTGGTCAATATTTGACTGATTCCGGTTTAAGCAAGTCTTTTTTTTACTAAACTAAGTTTCTTCCATTATGTAGGGTAAGTTGGATCCTGTTGTTGGAAGGCAGCCACAAATTGAAAGAGTTACTCAAATTCTTGGACGTCGTACAAAAAACAACCCCTGTCTCATTGGTGAACCTGGTGTTGGAAAAACTGCTATTGCAGAAGGCCTAGCTCAAAGAATCGCGACCGGTGATGTTCCTGAAACAATTGAGGGGAAGAAGGTAAGTTACAACTACTATAGGTTTTAGGAAGTGCATTGTGTGGTTATTCTTCCAAAATAAACGGCCATTTGTGATTTATGCTTCTGATTTTCAGGTGATTACGCTAGATATGGGTCTACTTGTTGCTGGCACAAAGTACCGTGGAGAGTTCGAGGAGAGACTAAAGAAGCTGATGGAAGAAATCAAGCAGAGTGACGAAATAATCCTCTTTATTGATGAGGTCCATACTTTAATCGGGGCAGGAGCTGCAGAGGGGGCTATTGATGCTGCTAACATCTTGAAGCCTGCTCTTGCTAGAGGCGAATTACAGGCAAGTAAAACTTGATGCAAGTTTTATAGCTGCATAAGCTGATCAAAATGCGGAAATGTCATTTTTGCAGATGTTATACCTGTTCCAGTTTCCACAATTTTATTAGTCTTACCTTTTTATAGAATGCTAGTCTTGTTGGTGGTATATGTTTGTTTGTTTTTTCCCACTCTAATTATCACAAACTGGATGTTGCATTTGGTGCAGTGTATTGGAGCAACAACCCTTGATGAGTACAGGAAGCATATTGAGAAGGACCCGGCCCTGGAGAGACGTTTCCAGCCTGTAAAGGTACCTGAGCCAACAGTTGATGAGACGATACAAATCTTGAAGGGGCTCCGAGAACGATATGAGATTCACCACAAGCTCCGTTACACTGATGAAGCACTGGTAGCTGCTGCCCAGTTGTCATATCAATACATTAGGTATTAATATCAAAGATGATCTTTTGTGATTATGTTTTCCGGTATGCATCTGATCTTATGACTGTTTCTCTACATGCAGTGACCGTTTTCTACCTGATAAAGCTATTGATTTAATCGATGAAGCTGGTTCTCGTGTTAGACTTCGTCATGCTCAAGTATGTGTGTTCTATGTATCTTTAATTTGGTTGTTGTACCTTAATCAGTCATTAATCAATGATCAATGGCCTTCAGCTCCCAGAAGAAGCCAGAGAGCTTGAGAAAGAGCTTAGGCAAATAACTAAAGAGAAGAACGAAGCAGTTCGTGGCCAGGACTTTGAAAAGGTACTTTGCTTTTTGCTACAGATGGAAAAATTTATGGGTCAATTGGGTTGGATAGCAGGTCGAAACTGATTTGTGTCAAAATGGGTCTTTTTTGGGTACGCGTTGGGTTAATTTTATCTGAAACACTTTCCGTTCAAAGTTTTTAAATATGTAATAAAGTCATTGTAGGAGGTTTTATGCAATAAAGTAACACTTTGGGGACTTTTGACCTGTTCCCCTTCTTTTTGCTAAAAAATGATTCTGCTTGTTTGATATGTTAGCTTTCAGAGATACATCAGGAATCTTTTCATAAGTAAATGGCCACTTTTTTAAAAATAATTCTGGTGTTTTTCTATGCACACAGGCTGGGGAGTTGCGAGACCGTGAAATGGATCTCAAGACACAGATATCAGCTCTTGTAGATAAGAACAAAGAGATGAGCAAGGCCGAAACAGAAGCAGGAGAGGAAGGCCCCATGGTAACCGAAGCTGACATTCAGCACATCGTCTCGTCTTGGACCGGCATACCCGTTGAGAAAGTCTCAACAGATGAATCTGACCGTCTCCTCAAGATGGAAGAGACACTTCACACACGAATCGTCGGTCAAGATGAAGCCGTCAAAGCCATTAGTCGTGCCATTCGCCGTGCCCGTGTAGGACTAAAAAACCCCAACCGGCCCATCGCCAGTTTCATCTTCTCCGGACCAACTGGTGTCGGGAAATCTGAACTCGCTAAAGCTTTAGCCGCTTACTACTTCGGCTCAGAAGAAGCCATGATACGGCTCGACATGAGTGAGTTCATGGAGAGACACACCGTCTCAAAGCTCATTGGTTCACCACCCGGTTACGTTGGTTACACCGAAGGTGGTCAATTAACCGAGGCTGTTCGTCGTCGCCCATACACCGTCGTCCTATTTGACGAAATTGAGAAGGCTCACCCTGACGTATTCAACATGATGCTTCAAATCTTAGAAGATGGTAGGTTGACTGACAGTAAAGGTAGAACTGTTGACTTCAAGAACACGCTTCTTATCATGACTTCAAATGTCGGAAGTAGCGTAATTGAAAAAGGTGGACGCAGAATCGGGTTTGACCTTGACTACGACGAAAAGGACAGCAGCTACAACAGAATCAAGAGTCTAGTCACAGAGGAACTGAAACAATATTTCAGGCCTGAATTCTTGAACAGATTAGACGAGATGATTGTGTTCAGACAGTTAACGAAACTCGAAGTCAAAGAAATCGCTGATATAATGTTGAAGGAAGTTTTCGAGAGGTTAAAGGGTAAAGAAATCGAGCTTCAAGTGACTGAGAGGTTCAGGGATCGTGTTGTGGATGAAGGTTACAATCCTAGCTATGGTGCAAGGCCATTAAGGCGTGCGATCATGAGGTTATTGGAAGACAGCATGGCAGAGAAGATGCTTGCACGTGAGATTAAGGAAGGCGATTCAGTCATTGTTGACGTTGATGCTGATGGCAACGTCACTGTTCTCAATGGTAGCAGTGGAGCTCCACCAGAGGCATTGCCAGAACCTATCTCTGTGTAGATGAGGCCAGTCTCTGATCTCTAAACTCAAACCGATATAGTATGTTTGTACTGTGATGCTTTTCATTTAGTAATTGTCATGTATAAAACATATAACACTGTCTACTTATTGAGGCAGTGAACTTAGGATCCTGCCCAATGAATTCGCATGCACAGTCCAGCCACTAGAAAAGGGTCATAGATGTTGCAGAATTTTTTCACAAATAATACCTAAACTGATCCTTTCAGGTGTTTTTTCTTTTTCTATTTTGAATTGTATAAATATTATGGAACAAGTAGTGTCATTTCCACTGGTGTATATTTATTCAGTGGTGGCGTATGAAAAGTAAAGAATATTTAGCGCTGAAGTTGTTTGTTTGGGTGGTGCGGCAAGGTTGAGATTTAAAGCTTTGGAAACCACTTTGTTCAGTTGTATTAGACTTTGGCTGGTTAGAAATTTATGAGCCCTGCAGAATGGCATGAATTTTGGGAACCAATTGTTGTTCATTAGTTATAGATTACTTCATACATCATTTGGTAACCACTAAAATAACTTTGCATCCTCAAATTGGTCTTTATTTGACTTGTATGAGCTAATTTGTTTGTTTGTGTTAACAACTTCATAAATAAAAACCCAGTAATCTGCTCCGTGGTAGCCACACACAATGGCACAAATAACAACACGTTTATTTCGTGAAAAAGTAAAACAAAGTTATTTCGTCATCCTGACTGAATTTAAGGTTAGAGATGACAAGGCCGTTATTTCGTCACATACCCGGTCACCGCCAATCCGATGGTGAGCACCGCCAGGACTAGAACCGAACTGAAGACGACGAAAAGTGTGGTACTAATGAGATGCCGGAAGAATCCAGTTTTGGGAAAGAGGGCGATGCCTGTCATGTCTTTTGGATGGCGGCCCGTGCGGCTTTGCTCGAAAGGTGATGACGGTGGTTTAGTGTGATGAAATAATTGATGGAACAGCAAGTAGGAAGGGATATATTAGGGATTGGAGTGGAGTGTTTTGACACGTGGGATGAATGGTGACAAGTGTCTACATGACCTGGAGGATTTACTTACTCCGACGTCTTGCGTGTCAACTCAAATTTTTTTTAACCATGGTTTTCGATTTTTTGACCAACTAATCCACGATGTTTGAATCTATCATCACACAGACTCAAACCAAATAAAGTCCTTCTTTTTCAGAAGGTTGGCGTGGCGTGGCCGCTTCAAAGTTGGCGTGTCAACTCAAGTTATACGACAACAAGGACAAACCCAATCCTTGTTATACGACAAGAAGAACAAACCCAATCCTTTTAGAGCATATAAGGGGAAGGGGAGGTGAAATGTAGATATATAGTAGGGTAAATGACATTTATTACCAACATACTTTCTCATTTGTATCGTAATGACCAACTTACTTTTTTTCGTACTAATTACACTCACGTACATTCAAATTTTGTTCGATATCACCAATATGACCATAAAATGACTATATTACCCTTGTATTCTTTATCATATTTACAATTATAATTGTTTTAAATCTTAATTTTTAAAAAGTACTTTAACATTTTTTTTAAAGTAATTTTTTTAAATCATAATTTTTTAAAAAGTACGAATTTCTAAAAAAAATTCGTACTTTAAAAAATTATCTTTAAAAAAATTAAGATTTTAAAAGTGCGATTTTTTTAAAAATTTTTGTAAATTTTTTACTAAAAATAACGTAAAAAATATTTTATAATTTTTTTTAAAATTTTTTGGTAAAAAAATTTAAATTTAAAAAATTAAGATTTAAAAAAATTATAATTGTAAATATGTTAAAGAAGACAAGAGTAATATAGTCATTCTATGATCATATTGGTGATATAAAATAAAATTTGAATGTACATGGGTGTAATGAGTACGAAAAAAGTAAGTTGATCATTACGGTACAAATGAAAAAGTAGATTGGTAATAAATGACCTTTACCCTATATAGTAAGTGTAATTGTTAGAGGTGGCAATTTGAGATCAATTGGTTAAATTTGAATATAGTTGGATTAATATTTTTAGAGTATGATACTAGTTGGGTTTCTTTTTAATATTATGGAAGAGTCTAGTTGGGTCTACCATGTCTCCTTTAATATTATAGATGGTTATAGTTGAGTCTAGCATGTCTTCCTTATAAATAGGTCTAGTTGGGTCTCCCAACGAGTCTAGACTGGTTTCTCTTACAAAACCCAAGCAGCGTCAATACATGGTTATCTCATAAATAAAACCTTTGGATCTCCCAAAAACGTTAGTAAAAAAAAATTGTCTCCCAAAGTGTCAAGCAGGTACAAAAGTTTTATTTAGGTATTAAATACGTTTTCATACGGTTTATCCCTTTAATGAAGCTGTTTTGTTAAAGTTTTATCGTCATATTTTGATACTTATCATATGTTTATCCGTATGATTATGTACGTTTTTTCTACGTTTTCGACCGTTCTCTTGGACATTTTCCTTCCGTTTTCCTTAACCTTATTTCCGTCTGCTTTCTTACGTTTTGTAAGTTTTTTCGTCCTGTTTTGTTCCGTTTTTTTGGTTTTTTTTTCGTTTTCGTGCGTTTTTTTGTGACGTTTGCGTAGTTTTTTAAATTGTTGTTTTCGTTCGTTATTTTGTCTGATTTTCATAGCGTTTTCGTCTGTTTTACTATATTTTCGTGACTCTTTTTATACGATATCCATGACGTTTTCGTCCACTTATGTCCATGGTTTTTTATAGTTTTTTTGCCCATGGTTGTCCATTTTTTCTGTACATTATACAATGAACGTTTTGATAAGTATATTATACTTAATTTGTCCGTTTTCAATAAGTTTTTCATCTGTTTTTATAACAGTCATTGAACGAGGCTTCATACGTTTTTGTCCGCTTTCCATCCGTTTTCATCCCGTATTTCATCCTGTTTTATACATTATCAAATATCCGTATTAATATAATATACGTTTTCGTACGTTTAAATACGTTTTTGAAAGTTTTCATGTGTTTGTATCCATTCTTAATACCATTTTGTGCGTTTTTAAACGTATAAATACGTACAAAAATGTATAAAAAAGCTATGCAAGACGTATAATAATGACAAAACCTAGAACACTAGTAATGAAAGACTTACGCAATTTGGATGAGAAGCCGTAACAAAAACGAACGAAGACGGAGAAAAGTTGATAAAAACGCATAAAAGCGTAGGAAAACGAATGAAAATGTAAAAAAAATACGAAATCGGAGAAAAAAGGATCAAGACATATGAAAACACACGAAAATGAACGAAAACAAACGAAAATGTACTAAAACCGAGAAAAACGGATTAAGACATATGAAAATGTACGAAATGTATGAAAACGAACGAAATGTATAAAAATGTACGAAAACGTTTAAAATAGTTCAAAACCATTCGAAAACTGATGAAAACGGATCAAGACGTATGAAAACGTAGGAAAAGGAACACAAACGTACGAAAACGAAATAAAACGGACGAAAAAGGTCGAAACGAACGAAAACGGTTTAAACGGGCGAAAATGGATAAAAACATGTGAAAACGTACAAAACGTATAAAACGGACAATGAATCATTTCGGTTAGAACATAGAGCATCATTTTCTTGTACAAAAAAAAAACATTTTTTCAAAGTTACCAAAACTTATATAGACCCGGACCCAACCCATCTAGACCCCACCATCTAGACCCAAACACATCTAGACCCATGTTTCTAGAAGACCCATCTAAACCCAGACTCATATAGACCCAAACCCATCTGGATCCGTGACCCGTAACCCAAACCCGACCTGACCAACCTATTTTGCCATCTCTAGTAATTGTGCAGTTGAGACTCTCAAGAAATATGAGCGAGAAAGTACAAAAGCAAAGACAAACATACGACGAAAAGTAAGCAAACAAGTGATATAAAAAAAGAATTCTTACGTACCACAAACTTATCAGTTGGCCACTCTAGTGATCACCATCCTCACTACCGTTTACATATACGTCATTTTAAAATACCAATAACCCACAAGAAACTCTTCCACAAGTTCTATTTCAATCGCAATCGCTGGGTTTGCACCATCGGTTTCATCTCTTTTACCTTCATGTGTGGTTTTGGCATTTCGACCTGCATGGGTTTTTAACCCTTAGTAACGCCTGTCTAAACAAATTTGATATTTTTTAGGACAAAACTGTATTGACAAGGGTCGGGTCGTGTTCGCCATGGGCCATGGTTCGAAATGGTTTTGCTCGAGCTGGTGAACTTTGAAAATAGGTTGCACGAGCTAGTTTGGATTGTAGTTAATTTTAAGACAGATGTGTAAAATAATACACCAAATGTTTCTTACAATTTTAAGTTCCAAAAAACCACTGCATTACAATTCTAGTGATGTTATATTTAATTAGTTGTAAACTTGTACTGATATTGTGTCTTGCAGTCGTTACATTTACGCATTAGATACATACAAATATGACTTCGTCATGTATTAGTTGTAACCGAAACAAGCACTCGTATTACATGAGTCAGACACAAAATCTTTTAAATACAACATGCACCGGGTGGTCATTAGCGACTGTAAATACATGATGTAATCGAGTCAAGTAATTTCAAGCTCAAGTTCGACTTGATTACTAAAACTCATGTTCAAAATTCAACTCGAGCTCGATCAAGCTGTAAATTTTAAACTTGAGCTTAATGTGCATACCTTATAAGCTCTAGTTTGATAAATAATTTATATATATAGCTCGACTATGCTTGCTTCATATACATGTTGCTTGATATAGTAATGGTAATTAAGTAGTTATATATAAAAAAAGGGTAAAGATGTAGTTTAACCAAAGCTCGACTAGGTTCGCGAGCTCACAAGTAGATCATTTTGAAACTCAAACTCAACTCGTGTTTTTACTCGAGTAGTTTCAATTTGACTCGATTATGGCTGATCTCAAATAGTTCACGAGTTGCCCTCGTTTACCCGTCTATCAATAAATGCATGATGCTATGAATAAATGCATGATGTATTGGGTCGAGCTGGGCTCCTTGGTGATTTTAGGGTTTTATAAGGTCCACAATGTATGGGCTATATTTTCATGTCTAACATTCTCTATCCGTAGTTGGGTTCAACTAAAATAATTTTCATTTCGGCCCTACTTTTTAATAAAAAAAAGTACGAGAATGCTAATATATGATGACTTTAATCATTGGTGGTCCTATTCCAGAAATAATCATTGGTGATCAACTAAAAGTCTGCTTTCGGCTTTTGATTAGGGTATGCATGCACCAAATTGTTAAGGATATCATTTCTAGGCGATTCTATTGTTTTTATAAGGCCATAGTATCATATATCATATCATATGAATGAATATATGATAGAGCAATCATATATAATAGATCAAAATGGGGAATTCCAATTATTGTTGATCCAGGGTTTAGGTTCAGTTTATCTTTGGTCAAACTCAAAGTCAATTCATCGTAATGATTACGACTTAGGTATCATTTGTTTTAATTACTTTACAAGGTTCACTAATATAATGAACAGATGCACCTTCTACTTTGAGGTTGAGTGTCACGTCACATTATGTCAAAATTTCGATCATAGAAATTTTAATTTTCTTATGAATACTCCACAAACCTCCCGAAATGATTAATAAATCATGTCTTTTTTTTGTTCATTCTAAGTTTATACGTACAAGAACCACTTGGAATGTACGTTGTTTAAAAGTACATGTTTATAAAGTAGTTGAAAAGAAAAGGGACTGCAATACGAAAAAACATAAATAGGTGGGTCCCAGTGTAAAAAAGAAAGAACAAAGCCTGGCAATTTACAACTGCACCCCCTTTGCTTCTAAAACACGTCAAAATAGACCTACAAAATCCCTGCTACTTTTACTGTTGCCATATCCATTTGGCTTTTGCTACACATAATTCATTTCTGATTTGACTTCTACATTCATTGTGTCTTTTAATTCTACCTGTGAAAGATGAAGTGTCATTGTCTTTTTCCCCAAATAAACTCTAATTTAATTTTTATTGTTTATTATATTTCTATTAGACGGAATGAGTCACCTTAACATTTGAAACTCACGTGAGTTCTATCCCACCCCTAATAACTCATACGCGAGTTATGTGTAAATAGGTGAGCCACTCACATTTCTTTGCCAGTTGTGTTAGTGGGTGTGTTTTTA
>BQNB010054495.1:6101-39517 GCA_026074375.1 Tanacetum coccineum
GAAGTAAATAAAGTTGTTGCTGTCTGGGATGTTAAGTTGAAGAATCTATAATTTCTTCTCAGGGGTATAAAGGGGTGTTTGGAAAAGGCTTTTCTAAGTCTGTTTGATTAATGGAATGGAAACATCTCATCAGATTGGTTATGGTTTATTACCTAGACTAATGCTCATAGTATATGATATAAAGCAGACCTCAGTGGTTTTGTTTCTAATATTTTGGAGTCATCTGGGTGTGACTGTACTCTACCAGTAGTCTTTTCAGTCCTTCTAGGCCTTGGGAGGGAGTTGAACTGGATTGATGAAAGGGAGATGTCTAATTCTGGATGAATAAGGAAGGACAAGCCACTGGATATAAAGGGTCTAGGAGGATGGTGTATTATCACTAAATACACTGTCAAGGAGGGTAGGTTGGATACAATTGAGGGTGGGTGTTTCTTAGCCAATGATGCCATTCCCTCTTGCTTTCTTGTCCTTTTTGGTGAGGTGAATCTACTGAATTGGTTGAGTGAGTATTGGAATGGAAATGTAGTTGGTTAAGAAGAGCCCCTCAATTTGTGTAAATAGGATAGCTATACTATTCTTGATGATGCCTACTTATGATCCTTTGGGTCACTGTGGTTGATGGTTGAGTGGCTTATGGGAGTAATAAGTTGGAAATGTAGTCAAGATAGTATGGTTTTGGTGCTCAAAAGGTGAAGAATGAAGCTTTGTTCTCTGTATTGCTTGGATGGAAGATGCTGCCATCTCAAGCTTGTCCGATATCTGTCTTGGCAGAGGAGTGTTTTCTATTCTGTATTTCTACTTGTAGTATGTTGTTGTTGAATAGGATTCTCTTGTAAATGTTTTATTTTCTGCTTCTGGTTCCCAATATCCATGAAACCATTTCACAGCCACCTCTAAGGTGTTCCTTCTTCGAACTATCAAAAGTTCAAATCATATCTTAGACAAAGATACGAATTAAAAAAAAAAGGTGCAAGTCTATAGTTCAAAATAATAATAGTAATAATTAAGAAATGACTTTAAAGGTCAACCTTTACATGTCTTTAACATGTTTTAAAGTAAAATATCTACTCATTAAAGGTAAGCACTTTTAGTTATCTTAGTTAGGGAGAAAATTTACAATGCTAAGGAAATAAAAAGAAAGCTATAACATTTGACTTTATAATAATAATAATAATTAAACAAAAATAAAGCATTCATTCATACATAGAATCTTCACACTTTTTGTTTTAAGATCATCTGTTATGAATGTCAGCATAACATTGACATGGAAGGCTCGATGTCCCCATAGTGCCTAGAACGATGTCGCATCGACATGAAGAGATTGGTTTACAAATAATGTCGATCTTCTTCCTTTTCTTTTCTAGAGCACAAGTGAAAAGTATATTTCAACGAATTGAAGAAAGTGATTAATAGTAACGAAAAACTAAAACGGATATAAGTTGAGGAAAGAAAACTGTCGTAACATTTTTTTTAGAAGACAACATACTAATATAGATAAATAAACTAACAAGAAGCTAGAAATACAACGATACTACCATGACACTAACGACCAACTCGATTCTACACTTGTGACTTACGAGTTACGACCATAAGATAAAACACCCAAAACCTAAAGATTATTACTCTACTTATCAAACAAAAACATTAGGAAGTGAAATCTAACACATTAAGGTAGTAAAAGCATGGATATTCAAACACATTAAGGTACGCATTAAACGGGTTACGACCACGACATTGACACATGGCGGATACAAAAAAAAAAAAAATAGCAAGTGAGGCAAAAAAAAGTCTAACTTAAATTTTAACCAATATAGAATAAAGATTAAAATATCATATAAGGTTATAAATCATAGTGTAAAAAACTTGACTAAGTAATAAAGCTAATTGTTAATGTTGGGCACTATATATAATTTTTTATATCTGAACAATTTAGGGATTTAAGGGTGTTCATAGGTTTGGTTATCAGGTTGTTGGATTATTTGGTTCAGTTACAAATTCGATTCGATTTTCAATTTCTCTGGGTGTTACTCGTTTTGTGAACACATCTAGAACAATTGCCATCTAAATGAGTGTGATGCATATAAAAAAGGAATTATTGTTAACTTAACAATTTTGCAGAAGACTAATGCTTCAGAAGATCAAGCCATAGTTGGCACGTGGCACATGTGGCCATACGTAAGGTTCGCCCTGTCGACACTTGATGATCACTCGGTAGAAAACTGACATAACATCGCAACGTAGAGTTTATCTGTATTAGACAACAATATACGGCTAGTATTTGACTTTATTTATTTAAATATAGAAGAACACAACATAGATACATTGCATACACACTCTTGCGGCTTAAGCCTAAAAAATATACGTGGCTTGAAATGGCTCCGCATATCTTACACGTTATATCCTACGAAACCCCTTTATTTTAAACATAGAAAACCTCGTCAGATCCAAACCCCTTAAAAAAAGTCCATTCATTTTAACCGCTTTAAAACTTAACCGCTAAGTTATCTTATATAGAGTACTTGTTACACCTATAAATAAACAACATATATTCTCACGTACACACATATATATCTACAAAACTATGAGAACAAGCTCTTGTCGGTTACTAAAAATGGAAAGTGATGAGATTGTTGATGATTTTTTTGGGTTCGTTACCAGAGAGGGGTTTGGTAGCAAAAGCTTTTCGTTGACAATCCACAAAAGCATGTACCGGTAGTTTGGTGTGTTCGGTTTTTAGGTCGGCTGCTCAGTGGGATGCTGTCTGGGAAGCTTTTCTGCCTGCTGATTGGCTAAATATTGTTAAGGATCATGATGATGAGAACAGCTTATGTACTTTTCATACCAAGAAAGAGCTGTTTTTGAGGTTGTGTGATCGTCCACTTATCGTTAATGACGGCAATAAGGTTGCTAATATTTTTTGCTTATTATTCTATATTCACTCACGTTATTATTTTATTGTTTGTCTCAAAATAAGTGTCCACCGTGCACGGTGCAGCGTTTTATTCGTCCGCCATTCGCCAATAACGCATGAACGGCGCCGCCGTTCTGCACCATCTCATGCGCCGTTGGTTCCCAGCCATTCCACCAACATTTTTTTACGAGTGAGAGTATTTTTGGTTTACATTGGATTTTTGTTGAGATGGTGTTTTAGTTATCGGTGTGTTATTGGTGAGCTGTTGACGCCCTGCACCTAGCTCACACAATGATGTTTTTACTTTTCTTAAAACTCCAACACTAAACCAAATAGTAAGTGACTAAACCAGGGTGGGTCGTTGGGTCCTGGGACACCATGGATTTTTGCGGCTGCGGCTTAGTGATGATTCTTGCGAAGAATCTTTCAGAAATGCATGTGGTCCCGAAAGAGTCTTATTTAGTTTTTCGTATATGCACGTTGTTATTTTTCGTCACTGAATAAGTGAATAGTAGTAACAAACTACTAAAAAAAAGCATTCTTTGTAGAATTGTGTTTCATGACACACTATCTGCTGACTATACCGTACAATTCCTTTATTCATTCAGCGTTTTAACTTCTTAATACAATTAAAGTACCGTAGAAGGGCCTGTGCAAAAAATGATTTGAAAAACAATCGATGTGCTTAATAAAATTTATATGTGGGCACACACAGAAAGTTTAATAATCAGAATGCTCTGATGATGTTTTGAAAAATATCCCGAAAGATATGAAGTGCCTCGGGAAATCCAAACTTGTACGAGTACTTGTAAGGAAATCCACTTCACTAGTGGGGGACGCAGTCCGAAGACCAGGCAATGAGCATTTCATACGAATAACCCGGTGGTACCATACATCTCTTTCCTCAGCATTCCCATAAGATCACTATCACGAACATGAAACAAAAGATCTTTGATATTTATCATATGATAAACGGTGTTTAACACAAACTTTTGGTACCTTGACATTTTTGATTATATTAACACTTATGCTCCCCCTACACATGTACGTCGATAATCGAAAAGATGTTTAGCACATGCATGGATAGGACTTTTAACATTTTAGAATCAATCGAATCATTTAATTATCCGTTTTTACATGTTTAGTCACATCTCTCCCCCGAATTCCAGAAGTAAGAAACTTTTTGTTGGAATGAGTTTTGATCTAGAATGGACTTAAAATGTTCCAATCACCTCCTCAAATTAAGATGTGTAGGTGAAATAGCACAACATCAAGTGAGTAATAGAAACAAGAAACCTATAGAATACCCAGACAGGAATAGATACTGCAATCTGTCTGATTTGTAAGTCGGTTGGTACGTGACAATCTTTCAGCCAATAGAATCAGCAACAGATCAGTCCTTGTATGACCTGCAAAAACTGTTAAAGATCTATCTCCCCTCAAACAATGACCCTGTCAATGTTTGATTTGGACATCCAACTGTTTGATAAAAAACAAAATTGTTTAATTGAGAAAATGGTTCGGCAGGCTTAGAACAACATCTTGTCTGTAAAGAAATAATGCACTGAAAACGTACCTAAGTCTCTGGTGATAAACCGGATATACAGCTATATAACTGCAATCCAACCTATCTACTATTTTTTTTTAAACATATACATGATACAATGTGAAACACTTGGTTACTCGGAGACAGACTCATCCTTAGTTCCTTCAGAGTCTCTGGTGACATTTGTTTAACTCCAAGCAGTGGGAGTAGAGTTGCAAAGCGCTCTCTTGGTAAAATGCCTGTAAAAAATGTTCCATGGCCAGTTAGTAATTTTGTCTCCACGAAATACAACTTCCCCAACAACTGTTCCCTTTCAACCTGCTCTTTGATAAAGTGGTGTGACAAGATAATCAATGTGCCTTTGGATCAGCGAGTGTTGAACACTATTCCAGCATCAGAGTAATAGCACTATTTAAGAATTGTCACAATACATCGGAAATTTTGTTGAAACGCAAATCCATAGTCTCGAGTGGAGAGCGCATACCAGAGGTTTGTGAGCACAAGCAATCCTGATAGGATGGCGATGTATTCAGCTTCTGTAGAGGAATGGCAATAGCTTATCTGCTTTTTAGATGAACCAAACATGCTAACAAGTCGATGTCTAAGAAATATGAGCCGGGTGAGGGGGGGGTCTGAACCAGAAGTACTCTCGCCGCGTGTCATGACACTCCTCATAAGTCAGCATCTGCAAAAGCTTTTAGTTCAAAGCCGGAGTCCTTCGGATACCACAGACCATGTTAATGGTTCCTTATAGTATCGAAAGATCAGTTTCTTTATAGCAGTAAGGTACCATTTCAGTAGGCTTAGCCTGGTATCGTGCACACATACAAACAGCAAATACTATGTCAGGTCTAGATGCACTAAGATACATAAGGGAGCCAACCATACCACGAAATCGTGTAGGATCAATTAGCTTTCCTCCCTTATCTTCATCAAGGTTGGGACGCTCCGCCATTGGAAGTGTCATGGGTGTGCATGAGTCAAAACCAAACTTTTTTCAAGATTTCCTGAGCAAATTTGGAATTGGTGAAAAGATGCTACTGGGATTTTGAAAACTTGTAATCCTAAAAAGAATGAATTTGTTCCCATTCATCGACATCTTAAAAGTTGAGTGCATTTCAAATGAAACAATTTGCAGCTTTGGGTTGGTAGGAGGCAGAAGATAAATCATCTACCATATATTTTGTACCAGTAGAAGGATGTTTGCCTGTTTTTTCTCGTGTGAAGCATGTGTAGAACCGACAACGCCTTTTGTAAATCCGGATTTGATCAAAAACATCGACAACTTGTCATACCACGCACGTGGAGCTTGTTTGAGTCCATAAAGAGCTTTCCTTCATCTGTACACGCGTGTGATGGATGATCTAGGAACTATCTAGACAAATCCTTCTGGTTGACTAACGTATACAACTACATTCAGTCGCCGTTGAAGAAGCGGTTTCCACGGCCATCAGAAGATGACCATTACATGACTCTCTACTGCGTGAGCAAATGAAGAAGTTTGAACGCTTCTAAATCTAGTAACCGGAAGCAAAAAAAATTAATTCCTCAAAATCAATACCAGCTTCCTGACGATATCCTTTCGCCACTAACCGAGCTTTGTTCTTCAAGACGTCTCCATATTCATCCAACTTAATTTTGAAAATCCATTTGAGCGGGATGATAAGAATATTATCTGGACACGGTACAAGTATCCATACATCTAGACGTTCAAACTCATGAATTTCTTCCTGCATAGCCTCAATCCAGCACGAATGCTTAAATGCATGCAGTGAAGTCATTTGGTTCAACATGAGTTAAGAATTCATTGAGAAACACTACCACATCGACATCGGTTTCTAGCTGTATCCACTTATCCTGGTAGAGACAGGTCGAAATCTTGTACCCCAATAATGGTTTTCAAGCGGATGATCTTGAGTCCACTTTTGAGTACGTGAGTAATTGAGGTTGTTTGGAGTAACATCGATATTGACAGGATGTTGGAAGAAAGATGCTACTGAATCGGATTCCAATGGAGCATATAGGAGTCAAACACATTACGTCAAACGAATGATCGAACAGATGTTCATCAACATAAAAAAAAAAAAAAAAAAAAAAAAAAAAAAATAAGAGACCTTCACTAGTGTCTGTTAGAGAGTATTGGGAAGCAAGAGGCTGTCAGTAACATGCATAGCGCCTTCTGAGATAACTGTTGTGGAAGGTGAACCTATTGGCATTCTCGGGTGCCGGGGCAGCAGGAACATTAACCGGAAGTTAACGGAAACAACCAGTAGGTGGTCGGAACAACCTCATCATCATCAACCATTAAAACAAAATCGTCGACCTGTATTCTTTGTAGGAGGGACACATAGGTTTCTGGTGTTTTATTACTAGTGGCAGAATGGCAGCGTCCTGACTGTAAATAGCAGTAAGTTCAGAGCTCTGTACTGTAGTGGCACAGAAGTCAATTGTTGAGGTGCGAGTCATGAATCTGGTTTGAACAGACGTCAATCGCACCTTCCGGAAAGTTCATACGAAAGTCAACATGAACGGTTCCTGCATCTTGCGCGTAATCGTTTAGATGTAGATAATCGATAACGCCATCTTAGGAGGGTCATAGCCAACAAATGATACCTATAATCTGTTATTTTGCCTTGAGTTTACCAACGTCATCGTAGTCATTGGTAGGATAGCACAGAGATCCAAACACTCGGAAGTATTGGAGATTAGGCTTCTTTCCCTTCAGCAGTTCATAATAGGTCTTTCCATGAAGCGTGTGTACAAGAGATCGATTAAGAGTATAACCCAGCAGTGGCTACAATAGCTTCAGCCCATAGAGAACAGTGTGAGCTTTCGCAAAGATGAGTCATAGTACGAGCAGCTTCCATAAGAGTTCGTTCCGTCTTTCTCCGTCAACGCCGTTCTGTTAGTGTGAGAAACGAGAGGTACGCTCATATTCATGAGGATATACCCACACACTTAAAACCATCCGTCCGAGTGTCTTTGTTCACAAACTCCGATTCCATTATCTGTTTGCTGATAAAGCGAACAGTTGACATTAAGGGGCTCGTTAGTCTTCACAATAAACTGTCTCAATTAGTCTTGAGGAGTTTTCATACCTTTTGTTCGATAGAAATCTTACCCATCCAAATCTGGTGTAATCATCCACTATCACCAAAACATACTTCTTTCCGTTGATACTTTCCGTTACTCATTGGTCCCAGAGTGGTCCAATGTAGTATGGAGAAATTCATATTGGTGTTTTCCGCCTTGAGTGGATGTGATGCTTTCTTGCTTTACCTAGACTGACCATAAACGATGGACACAAAATGATCTTTGTTATATTTCAGCATGGTTAAACTCCTCTGACATAGATATTTTCCGAAGCCAGATTCGTTCAATTCCCGAAATATCAGATGATTCAACCGAAGTCGATGCCATACACCATGACTTCGATTGAAGAGAAGCTTTTTAGCAAGTCAAACTAGTGAACGCTTGACTCATCTCATTCAGTGAGATAGGAGTACCAGGTTGTAGTCCGTGAACCTTTGAGTAGATCCACCATATCGTAGTTGCGGATGTGACATGAATGCTGACGACGAATGCCATCTTCTAAAAACCTCCTACAACAAAACTCATCCTACTAGAAAAGTTTGTGCTTGAGTCCTTCAACATAATAAGACATCGAGAGATGATAGTGTCTCCAGTTTGTATAATACACCAATAGCCAATGAAAAGCTGCGTAGCATCGTTGCCAAATCTCACTGTACCAATGAACTTTTCTACAAAGTTTACTAAGTACGTTGCGACATCACCAGAGTCATATGTTCTTGAGGCAACCAGAAACCAATACCATAGGAACAATTTATACAACCTGCGATAGACACAAACAATTACGGTGATAGGATGCCCGGAAGGGTTCTGGTTAGATTAACAATCAAAAATAACCAGAGATCCCTTTGGAACCTTTGCCTTCGAATCACTAAGTATATGGTCCAGTAAACCTAGGAAACCATAGTTATTTTGGGGCTGACTGAGCACTCGGAGGGTAGTTCAATTGGTATATAAACAAAAAAATATAAACATATCATTAGTTCCTGATCCTAAGAAATGGAACTTCTCAATAATAGAAATGCCTTCTGTGGGCTTCCACTGAGGCTTCTAGTGCAACCAGGTTTGGCTAATTGTTCCAGAACTCTCTTAATGGTTTCCATTCTTTCTTGGGTTGGCGTTTAAAACGCTTAGTCTGGTAGGTTTAACTATTCACAGAACCATCACACATAACCAAACAATACAGTATGATTATAGCAGAAACCAAAGATTTGTTACATACAGTACAAACAATTGTTCATACTTTGAAACAGAAACAGAATGTTTAACAATCAAAATTAGAATCAACACGATTCTTTTATTCAAAGTCCTATGGGTGGGGCTTCTACTCTCCTTGCATTCGCACTCTTAACCGTGCGATAAAACTATGATATCCGAGGGAGCCCTCTTATCACAAGTTTTAACTGGGCACCAGAAAGTGGAGGTTTTACTCCTGTAGAACATAAGGCACAACACACGATAGTTGGCTTTATTAGGTTCACCTACTGGTTTTTGAGTGGTTTGAGTGAAGGTCTAGGGGGGTTCACTTGAAAGTTACTTGCTTCTTACTAGGTAACGGGGTTGGTTTGACAGAAACCAGTTAAGCAACGTTGTGTGAGTGGAATATACTAGAACCTAAATGTTGTACATTCCAGGGAGCAAAGCCCTTTAGGTGTCTCAGAGGTAGAAGGTCCTCTACTTGTTGTAGACCAGTCACTTGGGCTTCACTTGGTATTTTCAGCAGTGAAGGCACTAAGCCTTTCAGTGTACGCTAGTAACGATGCGTGAGTATCGCCTTTGACAGTTTCATCATAACCGTTTATTATCAAGACTCACGTTTTTTACCTTAATGCCACATCTAGTTGAATCCTAAGGGAGGTATTACGTATCTTTCAACTGAATCTGTCAGTGTTCTAATTTCCGTTGGGTCACACACTACCTTCAGTGGTGACCTACCTTCAACACCTTCCATGATGTGAATATCTGAGCATCTAAAGTTCCTTGATATGTCATCCTTCCCGTGAAGCGTTGTCCTTAACTTGTAAATTTCAAAAATGTGCATTTGAGGGCACTTCAAGAAGTCTATGCATTGTTTATAGTTCTGAAATTTAAGTTGCAAACTAACATATTTCTGTTCAGAGAAATGCAAAAACGTTCTCAGATTCATAATATATCTGTTTCTTGTTTTGAATATCTCAGCTTTCAAGTTCAAGAACTTTAGTGTGTTTCCCTATCGCATGCAGATCTCAAGATACTTCCGCAAAGGCAGTTCGACTAGGGGGAAAACAACAATATTCAGAAGAAAGAGCACAATAGAGCAATATCATATTTTCTAACACTCAGCAATAAGCATTCATTATTATGATAAAAAGATTTTCTTCTCTATGGTCAGTTCTTGTATCAAGAACACATTGTCATACTCCGCCTCCTCCAATTCATCAAAAATTTAGTTCAAATTCTCTTAACTCTTTGAAAAATCTATCATTAGCAGCTGGATATGTTTTTGAAATGGTCATAAAATGGTACTAGTTGTTGTATTCAACAAACGTTTTGCATAAACATAGCCCCAATTCATATAACATAGTCTGGTTGTTGCTGGTTCTCTTCTTTATATATGAGACCTTCAAATTGAGGAAAAACAACACTTTATATGTTTCGCAGCATCTGCAACAAACCTGACATGGAGGTCGACTGTTTACGAAACAAAAAGGGGTAAACCAGGTGTGACTGATATACTAGCTTAACAAGGCAATTTCGTTGCAGAAAAGCCAAATACGCCTGATCACCAGATACTTCCTTCTAAGGAACTAACATAAGAGGCATTCCATGCTTGGCATAGGAAGTCTTTATTCCCGTACGAACATGCCCTGGTTTTTCGTTCATAACTTTTCATGCAAACAACTTGGTAAGACCAAATACCTCTTCACATCCCATATACTAACGTGGTGGTGAGTGGGATGAAAGAGGGACAAGCATCATACAACACAGTAGTACAGAACTTAAGGATCGCTTTGGCCATATAACCTAGACCAGGTTACGGTGGCCCTAGGAGTCATATGTGCAAGTCAGCGGTTGCCTTTTTAGGTTATCTTTGAAAGCATGGGCATAGTTTGTGTTGGCATGTCAAATCTATGCAAAACATAAACACCTTGCAAACATTTGTTAGCCGAAGTTTTTAAACAAACTATTGTCATAAAGATAACTATCCAGCGTGTTCCTTATTTCTCAAACAAAAATCTTTTCTTTTTCAGATTGTAAAAATGCAATTGATTTTTCTTTTCCTTAAGATGACTTTAATACAAATCGATGTTCTTGCACAATTCAGCGTTACGCTTTTTTACGCTGAAACACTAGGGCCATGTTCCTTCTAACTTTGTTTTCTAGATCAACTTTGACCTTTGTGGTATAATAGACGACATATCTCTTTGCTATGCATAGCAAAAGCTCATTTAAGGCCTCTATTATCCAAACGAAGACAAAATATGAACACATTTTTCTTGAGTTAGACATAGCATGTCCGTTTATGTGGGTTTAGCAAGTTCAGATAAGGCAATCATAATACTTTATCAGAATGTTCAGCAGAGACCTCAGTTGGAACATTTTGGGCTTCTGGTGTCAAGAGATACAGATGAGTACGGGACTCGTATATGTCATCAATCTCCGTCTCAGCAACGGAGTCTAAATTCTATTCCTGGTAGATCTCCAGATTCGAACAGATAATCCACATATCAAAGATTTGATTGTCATGGATGAACCATCCTTGACTGCAATTGTTTGTTGCAAACTAGTAGGATGACAAGTTGGCCATCAGAAAGTACATCAGCCATTGGGGCCTTCATCCCAAGGTCTGAGTCATATGCAACCTCATGATTGGCTTGAAACATGTTTGTTGTAGTCAGTGCAATGAGTGAGATCATTAAAGGTGCTGTGCATTCCACATCGGTCACGAGGGAATGCTTCAGCTTCATTATCAAACACATCACCTTTCTCTTTTAGCTTCCATCAGTAAGCTTTAATCTTTGAAGTACTGAGAGTCAACTTTCTCTTTGTCGGTTCTTTACACTGGCCTAAGACAACATGTCCATCTCCTCTGCAGTGTAGCATATCAACCTTCTTTCCGTCGAGCACCGTGTTGGCCAACATTACCTAGAGCCATCTCTGAAGCTGGTTTCAGTGACAAGTGACACATCATGCACCGTAGCATGAGTCCTTGATTGGAGGAAGGTCCGAGCTGGTGGTTGGAGGTGGAAACTGCATTTTGGAAACACATAAGAGATTAGCAATCGAGTCATAGTGGCGCATATCAGAGCGTCAATCGGAGACTGCGCAGTAGGGTTTGAGGACTAGAGGTAGAGGGTGATGAGAGAACAGGTGCATTGTGGTGTTGAGCAACAAAGCCATGGATCAACAATACTTTGTAGACGTGCTCCCTGTTTCCTGAGAGTCTTTTGGTCATGAAGTGGCACATATGGCTTGAGAAGAGTATATAGTCTATGAACATAAGGTTGATTGAATATCATGTTCTGATTGTCATTAGTCCTCATACATAACCCCCAATAAGCCGGAAGGTTATTGACAAACTTGGGTTATTATCATTCTGATGAGTTGGAAATGTTGAGCTGAGTAATCTCATGTCATTCACAAGCTTGTGGAAACGCACAAAGTAGCGTCAATGGGATTGATTCGTCTCCACTACACAGAAAGCATCATAACTCATCAAACAGATCTTCCTTCCTGTTGTTACTAGTCCTAACTGATCCTTGCAATACATTTCCACATTATCCAAAATCTCCATTTGCAGTGCTTGTTTGATTAAGGTTGTTGAAGATGTGTCTAGGAAGACCTTGACTGAGAATAGATATTCAGCTAGTATCAATCCCATCTCCAAGATTTAGTTCTTTCCTCTTCACTGAATTCATAATCAAGTTTCTTCCACGGTGAGCAGGCCACAAGAATACCAGCCGCAAAAATCAGTATTGGAGGATCAGTCGATCATATCAGGATAGGTGTAGGTCCATTAATGAATAGATATCCATATCTGCTTGCCTTGGGTTTGCCTCAATTACCTGTGTAAATACGAATCTTCCAAGCAATCGAAGTCACTTTCAAACCACCATAAGGTGGCACGAGTATCGGTACCTGCAGCGTTTGTTTCTTCATTGGATGCCATTGAATAGGTTTGTTTAGTAATGATCTGATCGTAAGTGATTGATGATTTGTTTGATTTGTGTTTATGTTTTTGTTGTTGTTTGATTATTTTGTTTGGTTCAAGAAGGATTGCTTGTTCGGTCCAAAGAGAGAAATCTAGTTCGATCGGTCCACAAAGTATAAAATTTATTCGGACATTCCATTGAAAGTTAGCTCGATCGAGAACCAAACAGGAATTCCACTCGGAAAACGAATTTGCTTGTTCGATCCCTCGTTCGAGTGGCTAGATCGATCGCTTGTTCGATCGTCCTTGTTCGATTGCACCTTCTTTTCCACTCGTTCGATCGACCTAAGAAGACACTCGTTCGATCGAAACGACTTGAACTCGTTCGATCGGCAGCGAAGATGGCTTGTTTCGAGGTATCAATCCCCTTGTTCGAATGTTCTTCGTTCGAAACCCCTTTGTCCGTTGTCTTAGAGTTCGAGAACCACATCGTATCGAAAAGTCTTATTCCTATTGTTCGATCGACTGATCATCGTCCTTATGTTTCGATTCGACGTCCTTGTTTACCAATCACCCTCGTTCGATTCCTTGTTCGAAAACCTTTAGTTCGAAATCGTTCTCTGAGAAAAATACATCTTTCGTGCTAAGAACACAATTGAACTCGTTTCGACAATCCGAACTTGTTGAAGCTTGTTCGATCCACACACAAGTGTCCCTCGTTCGATTCTCTAGATCGAATGACTCGTTCGGTGAGCACAAAAACACGAAATCAAAGACCCTTTTTTTTTGCTTAACAATACACGAACAAAAATGAACAAAAGAAAATCACGAGATCGTTGATTGCTAACAAGATGGTTTGAATGATATTAGATTAAACATAAACCATCTTTGAATCAAGAATAAAAAACACACAAATAATCAAAAACAATAAAACCTTTTTTTTTTTTTCGAAAATCAATAACAAAAAAAAATACAAATTAAATCAATACATCAATCTTGTAGGCTCTTGATACCAATTGTAGGATCCCTAGATCATTCCATGGATGAAATCACAAGATCAATGGCAATGAAAGATTAAACATTAAAGAACTTTTGATTGAAAGAAACAAGAGTTGCTACAAACCCTTAAGATGAAAAATAATAATGAAGTAGCTAATCCTAAATATTTGAACCTAAACTAGGTGTAATTATACTAACTAGGATTTGGCCTTTGAGCTTTCTTTTTGGGCTTTACATCATTTGGACCCTATACATAATAAACATTAATTAACATTGTCTTTCGAGCTACACTTTTATCTTGTATCTTCGAGTGACCGAAACTTCTTTGTTCGGGTCCATTTATGTGATCCTAACATATTTGACTTTATTTATTTAAATATAGAACAACACAAATTGCATACACACTCTTGCGGCTTAAGCGTATGTGGCTTGAAAGAGCTCCGCATATCTTACACGTTATATCCTACGAGACCCTTTATTTTAAACATAGAAAAAAACTATATAGTATTCAAAAACCTTGTCAGATCCAACCCTTAAAAAAAGTCTATTCATTTTAACCTCTTTAAAACTTAACCGCTAAGTATACAGTATTTGTTACACCTATAAATAAACAACATATATTCTCACGTACACACATATATACAAAACTATGAGAACAAGCTCTTGTCGGTTACTAAAAATGGAAAGTGATGAGATTGTTGATGATTTTTTTGGGTCGTTACCAGAAGGGTTTGTAGCAAAAGCTTTGTCTTTGACAAGTCCACAAGATGCATGTCGGTTGAGTTTGGTGTGTTCGGTTTTTAGGTCGGCTGCTCAGTGGGATGCTGTCTGGGAAGCTTTTCTGCCTGCTGATTGGCTAAATATTGTTAAGGATCATGATGATGAGAACAGCTTATGTACTTTTCATACCAAGAAAGAGCTGTTTTTGAGGTTGTGTGATCGTCCACTTATCGTTAATGACGGCAATAAGGTTGTTAATATTTTTTGCTTATTATTCTATATTCACTCACGTTATTATTTTATTGTTTGTCTCAAAATAAGTGTCCACCGGTTAAGAGTGCACGGTGCAGCGTTTTATTCGTCCGCCATTCGCCAATAACGCATGAACGGCGCCGCCGTTCTGCACCGTCTCATGGGCCGTTGGTTCCCAGCCATTCCACCAACATTTTGTTATTCATTTTGTTACGAGTGAGTGAGTATTTTTGGTGGGGTGTTTTGTAGGACTTACATTGGTTTTTTGTTGAGATGGTGTTTTAGTTATCGGTGTGTTATTGGTTAGGTGATGAGGTGGCGCTGAGTCTCTAATGAAAACGGTTTTCAAAATTCAAGATGATATTTTATTGATGCACACAATGATGTTTTTACTTTTCTTAAAACTCCAACACTAAACCAAATAGTAAGTGACTAAACCAGGGTGGGTCGATGGGTCCTGGGACACCATGGATTTTTGAGGCTGCGGCTTAGTGATGATTCTTGCGAAGAATCTTTCAGAAATGCATGTGGTCCCGAAAGATATGTTTATAGTCTTATTTAGTTTTTCGTATATGCACCTTGTTATTTTTCGTTCTGGTTCGTCACTGAATAAGTGAATAGCAGTAGTAACAAACTACTAAAAAAAGCATTCTTTGTAGAATTGTGTTTCATGACACTTGTATTGGTGTGAATTACATGTAGCTTTTGTTCTTGTTTTTCTTAATGGTTTTGTGCCTAACAACAAAAGTGGTTAGTGTAGTGTTCTAGCAATCGAACAGTGGTAATTCAGTCACGTTTTTGAAAGCTTAAAGTTTTAGTTTTTTAAAATTGGTAATTCAATCAAAAGAAAACGCAATTTCAACAAATATTCCTTGTACATTTGCGCTTTGAAGTTCTGAGGTCATATTACAAAAAAAATGTCTCATGATTCTGTTTTGACTTGCATACATTTTTGGTGATGTAAAAAAAAGGTTGTGTAACAAATTTTCGATACTGTTTACAGAGCTTTTCGCTGGATAAACCAACTGGTAAGAAATGCTACATGTTGGCTGCAAGGGACTTATCAATCGTTTGGGGCGATACTCCAAGATACTGGAGATGGATTTCACTACCAGAATCACGGTAATTTTCAAGCTCTAAACTGTGATCATAATTTTGTGAGTGTCAACGGATGAGTGAGTTTTAACATTTTGGTGATTCTAATTATATTTATAGCTTCACGGAAGTAGCTGAGCTCATAAGTGTGTGCTGGTTTGAAGTCCATGGCCGAATCAAAGCTTCAATGCTATCACCAAACACCCTTTACACAGCATTCATCGTCTTCAAATCCACCTCAGAAACATACGGCTTCGAGTACCAACCAGCTGAGGTTTCAATTGGGATAAGTGGGCTTGAAAGCCAGACACAAACCGTGTTCCTTGAGCCCGAAGGTGAGACAAGAAGGGTCCGTCCTGTTGTGCCAAGAAGGCGAATGGGAATGTTTAATAGAGGTCGTGTTGCCAACCCGAACCCCATTGTGCCCATCAGCCCGAGTACTAATGGGAACGGGCCAAAACAAAGGGAAGACGGGTGGATGGAGATTGAGCTTGGTGAGTATTTCATCAAAAAAGGCGAAGAAGGTGAACTGGAAATGAGTATGACAGAAGTCAAAGGAGGAAATTGGAAGGGTGGACTTGTCATTCAAGGCATTGAGATTAGGCCCAAGCCTACTTTTAAGAGTTGAATGTACTTTTTTTTTCTTTGGTTCGCAGTCGTGTTTTCTTGAGTTCCTTTATGAATTTAGAGTTTTATCGCATCATTGACGACAATTGTGTAAAATATGGTCAGATTTTAATGTTTGATGTGATAAGTTGATTGAGAAGATTATATGAAATGCCGTCAAATTTCTCAAAACTTTGTGTTACCCGCTCTTGTTTTTGAGAAAAAGACGTAATGTTACACTGAAAATAGATTATGTTGTTGGTGGATGTATCGTGTGGCGTCACATTAACTTTGGTGAATCGAATCTGCTGATTCTGCTCTAGTTTTCTGTGTGATGGCGTCAAATCAACTTAGGTGAATCGAATCTGCTGATGCTGCTCTAGTCTTCTGTGTGATGGCGTCAAATGAATTTAGGTGAATCGTATCTGATATTGCTCTAGTTTTATGTGCAATGGCGTCACATGAGCTTTGGTAAACCTGATGTTGTGCTAGTTGTCTAGACGACGAGCAGACAAGTGTCGGCGGTTATCGTGATTATAATAACAGAGGCTAAGACTCGATCGAGCAAGTCATGAGATTTTACGACAAGAGTATTTCAATAGCCACTTGGTGCTTTTTATATAAGATGACTGTTACATGATATCATATGATACTTCTTTAATAGGAAGCACAAATCACGGATCTTATCAGATTCATATCAGGGAACAAGAAGTAAACAGTTCTAATATTAGCCTCTTTATATTTAAGATGTCACGTTTTTTATAGGCAAATAACTATCTCATACATGTCCTTAGACTGTACAACTATTTGGTTGGGGAGCGTTCTCACACAACAAGGAGTACACCGGACAGCAAGCCCAAGCCCTTTCGTATAAGATGCCACGTTTTGTTATAGTACGTAGTATATGAATGATGAACGCGATATCAAACCAAATTTTTGGTTCACATGTTATGCAAGTTCCAAGGGAGAAGATGCCAAAGGAATGGATACAAGATATGCTTAAAATTGTATTCTCTTCCAAACTTTAAAGTTATCTCAGACTACTACTTGAAAGACAAAACTGGGCATGTTTTGTATGCATAGCTCAATAGATAAAATCCATGAAGTATCTCGATCCCCGCAAAGAGAAGAAATATATGAAATGACAAATTGGTGTCAGCTAAACTAAAGAATTTATAAGACCATGTAAATTATCTATCTGGTATAGAATTTTCGTCACAAAAGCGGCATACACAAAGGGGTATTTCGGTCAATTGGACTTTGTCCAGGGACGAAAAGTGAGCCAAAAGTTCCCCACAAGGACGTTGTGCCTGCACATTTGAAGTTATAGGTTTATTTGGACAAACCACAAGGATGGTCATGCAATTCATGGTCAATCTTAGTCCACATTTTATCATATCAGCTGGTTTTTGTAACGAGACAATTCCCGTTACAAAAACGCATTTCTGTTTGGAATTGTGCAACATTTTAGGATGAACTAGAATGGGTATGCACCTCTAGAAAATAACTTGTAAAAGAATGTAAAAAATGTGTCCACATATATTTCCACTAACAATTTGGATACAGTGTCTTTATTACAACAACAATATCACCCAATCCCACAGGAACGAGGAATGGGGAGGTGGGATGTAGACAGTCACTCCCCTACCCGAGGGTAGAGGGACTGCTTCTAAAAAGACATCCGGCAAGTAAAAGTGCATCAAAACAGACAACAAGAGTGGAGACGAAAAAAAGAAGCATATAACAAAAACAAACAAACATAAAAGCCAAGAACCATACAAGCACGCATAGACATAGGCGCATACCAACAAAGGAGCAAGCAAAAAGCACTACAGGCACATAAAGACAAACAACAACAAGGCATGTAAAAGAAGATAGGGCGCGACAAGCAGATAGAAGCATGCCAGCCAAAGCACATATGAGAGAAAAATAAACAAGCAAAAGAACCAACAAAGACACATATAAGGAGAAAAACTAAACAATATAGAAACAATTAGGCACATATAAGAAGATAGGGCAAAACAAGCCGATAAAAGCATAACAACCGAAGAGCATAACAAATAACATAGGGCAGAACAAGCACATAAAAGCACATCAGCCTAAGTACAAACGAGAGGGGAAAAAGCCAAGCAAAAGAACAAAAGCCGAAGAGCAGGCATAAAACTCCTAGAAGGCAAAATGGGCTACGCGCAAAAGTAAAGTCCAAGCGCACGGGAAAGCAAAACAACACATATGCACCCTCCTCGTCTACCCTAATCTTAGTTCTCCACGACAGGCTCGGTTTTGGGCAGGGGCGGGCTGGGCCGTGGGGAACCATTTTTCTAAACGTCCAGGTCCTATAATATACTTGTAAAGCCCAACTGTGATACTCATTAAGGCTCAATGCTTAGTTTATTAGTAACAGTTACTCATTAAAAGTGACATTGCCATTTCACATCTCGTTCAATGTGAGTTTGTGAGGTGTCATTATAAGGCTATCTTTATCCACGATTCTATACAACCGGTTGGATGAGTAAGGACAAAAAAGAAATACTATTATATTAAAAATACATACATGTAAAGAAAAGTGTACACGACCAAGATTGTTTTGTGACATCCAAATCATGAACCCAACCTATCACATGTGATATTAAACTCCAAATTATGAACCCAATTTTGTCATGTGACATCAATCAAACTCCTTCATATATTATTTTATTTTAATTTAGATTGAGTTAAAAAAGTTGGGATTGATTATATGTATTGGTTGTATAAATAAAAGAATAAAAAAATAATACTTTAATAAAAGATTGGGTTGTGATAGATTGTGAATAAACATGGTCTAAGGTCTTTGTTTGAGGTTTGTTTTGTATGTTATTTGGAAGCATTATTACTAACGATGTCAAACATGTTTAATTTAAAGTCTATAGATTTGCTGGCAATTTGCCTCTTAAAAAACAAGAATCTGGATATGAAAAGAGCAAAAAATTAAAATAAAAGTTGAAGCGGTCGAAATCTTAAAAAAATCGTTGTTAAGGGGCCTTTTTTTAGTTACGGCACAGGGTCTTTAAAATCCACGGGACGCCCTGCTCCACGAGTTCCTATCATGTCATGTCCACGAGTTCAGATCGATCTTTAGTCTATCCTCCCACCTGAGCTTTGGTCTACCCCTTCTTCTCACGCCATCGACGGTAATAGACTCCACTCTCCTAACAGGTGCTATTGTGGTCTCCTCTTAACATGCCCAAACCATCTCAATCGTTTTTCTCTCATCTTGTTGACGATAGTCATGACTTGGAGATTTGTTCGAAAAACTCCATTCGGGATCATGTCTAAAATAGTCTTACCACAAGTCCACCTTAGCATCCTCATTTCTGCGACATGCATCCTATTTGCTTGAGCCTTCGTTAACGGCCAACACTCTGACCCGTACAACATAGCCGGTCGAATCGCCACCCTATAAACGAGTAATCGGCAAAAGATTGCTAAAATAGTCTTAAACTCTAGGCATCACATTCTTGCTCTCAAGATTCAGGTGGCACGGGTCCTTTAGTTTGAAGCAAACGAAAAGTGGTGTGGCAAGGAACCACAAAGAACACTTGACAATAAAGACTGGTCTTGTGACACAGTGTCTTGGATATCTTTCCATTACTTGAGCTGTGGTTATCCGATGGTTATATTACAGTATTAATCAACAATACCTCCAGATTTTACCAACTTCATAGACAACTTGTATACTGCAATAAGTAATAAGCTACAAGTATACATTGGCTAGAATTACATGTTAACTTTATATAAATAAGATCTTTGGGTCTAACTGGGGCAATTACGCAAATAGTATAAACGTGAAAGATTTACGTAACATTTACCAATCCACAGCATGCAATTTACTCTTCTTTAGTCGTGAACCAACTTTTCTGGTTCAAGTAATAGTCGTGTGCCAATATCTTGCATTCCCATTTCCAATTAGTTTGTTCAATAACTCCATACGTTATAAATCCCATGTCCAAAACAGCAATTCTTAAACAAGATTTTACATGTACATGATTTTAACATACCTAAATATTCCTCGTATATTAGTAGTACACAACAGCTAACTCTTACCTATGATCATCGGATCTAGTATCCTCGGAAGATGCATCACTGTCGATGACAATCACTTCATCAGGTTTACTAACAGGATGTGTTGCAACGGGATACATCACAGGGTCCGGAGAATGGGTTGCAATAGATGGCTTAAAACCGAGTGCTATTGAACCCATGGTTTTATCAGAGTTAGAAAAGGTTTTATTAATCCACTGCATCAATCCTGAAGACATGGCATCCTGTTCAACAGGTCTTGGAGGGAAGCTAACTACTTCCTGAAGCCAATGAGGTAAGTGACCAGTCCTTGTGGGACCGTTCACTATTAACGGGTCAAAGGTTGACCTTCCTCCATATCTAAGCGAAACTTGGGGTTCGTTAACAAGATTATTCAGGTTGTATTTATTAGTGGGTCTGGATCGTTTTGTGTGAAACGAGGGTTTAGTACTTAAGAGTTTTGACTGTTCTTCCTCCCACTGCTTGGCCAACTCCCTTGGCGACCTCCAGGATGTGAAATGCAACCGCGGATCCCTTAAGATGGAGTCCCAATTGCCCATTCCGTGTCTTCTTACACCGATCCATAGAAAGTCAAGTTCCTCCTCTGACCATGCATTTGGAGAGTCAAAATTGTCTGAAAAAGTACTACTGTTTTTACCGCTTACTGCCCTTGCTTTACTTATTATGTTGTCAAGCACCATTTTGTGCCTCATTAGGGACGCTGAGTCAGACGGGTATTGTGCTCCCATCATGTCTTGAACCGCGTCTGGAGTTCTGGTGTCAAAGTTGGGCCAATGAGATAAACCATAAGAGGGTGTAGAACTTATTGAGCTGCGGAATTGCAGATGTTTCCTGTTTGATGATGTCAGCATCGACGGTGTATCTTCAAGGTGCATGATAGATGTTTCTTGCAAGAGGCTCCTTAATGGGAACATGTCATTTGCTTTGTCTTCTGGAAAAAGCTGCAACAGATCATAGGCATATATCATAATCTTGCTCACATTACACATGTTTTCGTCCATTTTTAAATGCGTCAACATGGTTTATACACTAAAAATGGAAACGGGTTGAACATGTCAAAAGTCACCCAAAGTGTTTTCAGCATCAAACCTCCTAATTTATTTTAACTCAAAAGTGAGATCATCATGGTAATGATATGGATTCTTTTAATATGTAAAAGATTAACTATTTATAAAGTTAATCTTTTAAGAATTTATGTCTATAACTAAAAATATTCTAAATATTTGGACAAAAATGTTGAGGTCAACTCAACCCCACACCCATTTTGCCACCTCTAGTAAGTTGAGCAATCAAGTGGTCATGTTCAAAATCTACGTACCTGAAGAAAGCTCGTTTTTGATGTTTGACTTTGACTTATTGACTCAGAAGTGAGGTCAGCGCCCCACATGTGGCTGCTGGTAGAGTGTCTTGCAGAAACAGTCTCTACCTGAGATAAAGAAGTCTCTCCAATTCTCTCATCAAGCAAATCATGTACCTTTCCACGCGATGGAAAATCATGCAAAACTACTGAATGACTTCTGCTGGTAGAGTCGGTTGAATCTTTATTAGTTTCTAATGTATTTTTATCGGGTTGCACATTAGTGCTAGATTCCAGTGTTAAGTTGCAGTCCACCAAACCACTTGATTCTGTCAAGCCACAAAGAGAAACGAGTGGGAAAACAATGCTGCTTATATAGCACAAAAGTAAATCAACCATCTCATATTGTCTCAGAAATTACTAAGAAAGGAAACCGGAAACAAGGAATGCTTTAGCTAGTTACAACGACTACTTATATAATAGAAAAATAAAACAAATTCAACACAGATATCTTTTCGCAAGTCTTATCTAATAAGAGGTGCATAATATGTGTGGGTTGGGTAATGGGTCAGAACTGGCCAGGTTATAACGGGCCATTTTTATATGGGTCAAAAAGGGTTGGGTTGGCTTGACCCACATAAGCTCAAATCAACCAATTTACAGGTAAACGGATGAGATTGGCACGTCTAGTAGATTCTAAGATTCTCATCTATGAATTTGCAGTCCAAAAGATTTCTGGGGATTGTGATGTCATCATTCGGCTTATTTTAACCTTAAAAGTGCAGTTCAACATCTTTTTTAAAATGAAATTATTTAGATGTTAGATTCATAACATGTTTTTTTACAAGTATAGTTTAAGCAAAAAACTAACCAGGTGGAGGCTTTGATAAATCAAACGATTCTAGTGAGTGTCTATCCCCTTTCCTGTCAGTGGCATCTTTAGCATTTTCTAGACCATCACTTGATATTATCCGTGAATCATATCCTGCAGACACAAGATACTGTCATTCTCCCAGATTATCTTTGACATACGATATTGTGTCAGTAGGTGAATTTCCTGAATTAGTATAAAAATTCTATAAAACCCTCTAGATCAGAGGTAGCAAGATCGGCAGACTGGGTAACGGTTAGGTCTGAAACAGTTGATTTTGTAGTACGGGTAAAAATAGGAGGTTGCATGCATAAAAATTAGACTTTGGGTGACTTTCAAATCGTTACCCATCTGTTGGATATACTTTTTTTGGACTCATTTGAGATAAAAACGCAACCGAAATCAACCCATTCATAATGAAATGGGTTAAAACCTCCACCTCCACTCTGCAGCATCAGTATACAAGAACACAATATATTGACACCAAATGTTACCCTGATCTGGTTCATTATGGGTTGGGCGTGTCCCTTCAAAATGCAGCTTTCTGTAGGGTAAATCACGCCACCACTTACTGTCTTGCTGCTAAAGTCAACAGAAAGGGAAAAATGAGACCGTGATGTGACAGAAGCAATCTCTAAAAAGAGGAACATCTGGGCTAACATATACATACATCTCCAATTTAGAAACAGACAGTGAATCAACATCACGAAGATCAGCATCTTCACTTGTCTTCTGTCATGATAAAATGAATACAACCATTAGTTGAATAAAACCAGAACTTCAACAAGTTGAGTACATGCATTAACGCAAAAGATTCATATTACGGTGACTCTTTGTTTAGTCCTTCTGGCCTAAAAGACACAATGTTTTGACTTGGCACATTGTGTTTTTAAAATGTTTGACCATTGATTTAAATTCTAACGACAAATGATTAGTACGCCTAAACTTGTATCGTTAATGAGCTCTTTATTAGCACCATGCCCTGTATGCATATTTGCAGGCATGCAACCAACATTTTTTAATGACCTTAACAAGGACTATATGAGTAAAACTTGTGGATTACATGGCATGCAATCAGGGAACCATTAATACAATTGTCTGGCTGCATCACTAGTTTCTTTACAGATACGATATCATCTCTAGTTTACACAAACGAAGTGCATTCCAAGTTAAGATAAAAATGCACCTTTTCTTGACTTGCAGTGCAAGATCTAGGATTGGGACCATTTTCTGTTAAATCTGTTGAAACATCTAGAGGACCACCATTATTCATTGTGACATTACTTTCTTTGACCGCAAGTAAATCATTATTCCTCACATCAGTTAACTTTTCTTGCATATCAGATCCCCCATCCACAGAATTTTTGAGTCTTGATCTGCGACTGAATGTTATTAACGGGGATCCTGGTTTATTATTGACTTTTATTGTGTCTTCACATGAGCGTCCAACAGCTTCTAATGTAGAAAAGTTATCTTGTTGTTTGGCACAACTAGAACACAGATTTTTTCCATCAAGATGCTTCAGTGGACAAATAAAAGCACATTAATGAAGGTGATTTATGATATCATTAAGAAGACGTGACGATCTCAGCTCTCAACTATATTCACAACCTTATAAAAATAAAAACTTACTTCATTTGAAGGAAGCAGGCCTCGAACATCATATAAACAATGGCAGTGTTCACAGTGCACTACATTGCTATCACCATCATATACAGCACACTGATTCAGGATCTGCAAACATGTTTAATAATCCGTTAAGAAAGAACTTTGACACTTACGTAGACGTGGCAATTTTGACCCAATTACCCGTAGATTGGCTGGTTATGTTTTATCTATAATGGGTCACATTGGTTAACCTAAAGGACTTGAGTATAAAGAAAATAGGTTAAACATCATCCGCAACATACCGTTGGACATGCACAAAAACTTCCTACGTCAAGGTTATTAAATTTGAATGTTATAATTATAGTAATCATTACAAGGTAACTATATTCACTTAGTGTGTTTATTATACAAATCGACATTCATTAAGTAAAGAATCAGTAACAATATGGAAATTACCTCGGGATCTTTTTTCTCAGATTCATGTGTTGACTCTTTTTCTTCTTCCTTGGCTGGTGTTTTCAATACCTCTAAAGTTTGGCATCTTGAAGGGCACTCATTTTCAAAACCTAAACCAGGTGTTGAAGAGTGCCGCTTCCTCTTGTATGTTAACACAACTTTACTACCAATCATTGAAGCTTTCGGGAGTTGATAATTTAGAACGCTATTGAGACGATCACCCTAGAAATGATACTCATGAAACATACATCCAACGAACTCACGATTTCTTCAGGTCATAACTACAAGAAATATGTTCCTAACAAATGGAAAAAGAAGCGTTAAGCAATCTGATAAACTGCAGTTAATTTCATTTAAAGCTAACATGAGATGAAATATAGATGGATTTAAGTAAGTAACATGTTTGTTGTTTCATGGTATTGTTACCAAATCTTTAATTAGATTCATGGGTATGAGTTACAAATTTATTTAATTAGAGTCGTTAAAACCTACATCCACAGCATATGAGCTAACGAAATTCATAAGCATTTCATATACCACTGATGTCTAATATGTCACGCTCTTCAGAATATTATTCACTTGCCCTTTTGATAACATAAAGATATACACTATTCACTATCCTTCTACTTAAGATTTCACATAGCTCATACATCTTCCCTGTTAACCACCCTACAATTCCCCTATTTTAATCCCTACTTCATCGAGTTCCACACTTGCTGGGTTGTCACCATCTCCAAGCACAGATATGGCATACTACATTATCACTAATGGAATAACGAGTGGCCGTCAATTATTTCTAATATAGCATCAATCACCTATACTCATTAGACGTTGTTTGCTATGTAATATGTCATAATCCGCCCGATACTACTGGTTGAGAGCAAAGTATCTAATTACTAAGCTTAAAAAGATAGGCATATGTGATATAAGCACATCAACTACAGTATAAATCTTATAACTAATACGGAGTAAGTTTGAGTAAGGTCTTTCCTCCTTACCTGTTTCCAAGAAAGACCCGACGTTTCACCTTATCCTTCAAGAGAACGATTTGCGTACAACAATTTACAAAACTTCCTTCAGAATTTCAAAATTATATCTTTGGAAATAACAAGTAAATCTCCTAAACAACACATTTATAACAACAAACAAGAACCATATCATAAAACCTCAAGCAAAAAACCTTGTTTATCCTAATCCACAATTTCCTAACTTAACCATATCATAAATTCCTAAATCACTACCTTTTTTTCTAAAAAGATATCATTCGAAATTATTCAACACGTGAATAGTCGTCTTTCTACATACTCAGAAAACAATTATTTAAAAAAAAAGTGCAGCTTTTCACTGAGCTAATAAGGCCACACATAAATGAATAAATACTGTACATAAGCATAATTCACAAGCTAGCTACAAATTATTTGCACTAATAAATACAGTAAACCCATATATCACTATAAACAAAAAGAAGTATTAAAATAAAAATAAAAAACAAACCAGAAATAATTATGAATATAACGTACGGGGAAAAGAATTTAGGATAGATATGAAACTGAGGAACCTGTTGCAAACGATGGTTAAACTTTTGTTCAAAGTGTTTATGTCTGTGTTTTTTATCTCTCTCTCTCTCACACATATTTCCTCTTTTAAGTGCGGGTGGGACCCACTTCACGAATTTAATTCTGTTGTATGTTCTGTGAGTGGCTGTGGCACGTGAAAGTGTACGCGTGTGAAGATTTTGTGTGGAGGCGCGCGTGGGGTGAAAGCGCGTGGAACTGACTGTGACTGTGAAAGTATATAGATTGAAATGATGTTTCTTGTATGGTCAAAGCACTTGCACAAAAAAAAAACAAAACAAAGAAAGGAAGCGTAACAACTTTTTTCTTTTTTACTGTATTTATCTGTGTGCAATTACTGTGGTTATTTAGATTTCCTATCCTCCCTCCCCCCAGCCCGAGCCGGGCTACAATAGGTACAAAAACCGCCAAAAGTTCCATAATAAACCAAATAATTGTCTAGACCCAAATGAACCAATCCTAGCCACTCATTTTTTTCATCACAAATAAAAAAAACCCACTTTCACCTCTTTTTAAAAAATTACATATCTCACACATGAAAACTTTAATCGTTTACGCAAAACACAACATACCCATCAGCGACGAGAATTAAAATTATCTTCTATAGAGGGCGACACTATGTACTTCGACGAACTTTTTTTTAACGATTTTACTGATTCATATACGATTTATGAATCATATATGATTTATGAAATCATATATGATTTTATGAAATCATATATGATTCGTCATACGAATCATATATGATTTACGAATCATATATGATTTTCGCAATTCGTGACTGAAACAAAATTGAAAAAAAGTTCGTCGGAATCATAAATCATATATGATTTTATGAAATCATATATGATTTTATGAAATCATATATGATCCGTTATACGAATCATATATGATTCGTTATACGAATCATATATGATTTTCGCAATTCGTGACTAAAAAAAGAATTTGAAAAAAAGTTTCTTGAAGTATATCGTGTCACCGCTACTGAAAAGATAAAAAAATACTACCTCGTCGCGATGGTGGTATTTTTTGTCAGTGTGAACATTTAACCCGTTTGTAAGATATTTTATTTTAAAAAAAATGTAAAAGTTGGTTTATATTTTTGAATAAAAAATGATGTTTGAATGAATCATTGATCAATGACAAATAATTGGTCCTATGTTCCTTAAACTCTGCTGACAACCACGACTATTTTTACAAACAAATTCACACACCATAACTGGCAATCAATTATTGGTAGTGACAACAAGAAATATAAAATATATTAAAAAGATAATGGTCCATCCATTTGCCACTCATGGTGTGAGAATTTGGTTTGTACAAAATGTGTGGTTGTAAGCAGCCCAACAGTTCAATATAGACCCACATATGTCATAGACCCAATGAACAATCATAAGCCATTCTTTTTTTTTCATCAAAAATAAAAAAAACCCACTTTCCACCTTTTTTAAAAATTAAATATCTCACAAACCGTTAATCGTTACGCAAAACAAAACATACCATCGCGACGAGAATTAAATAATCTTTCTATAGAGGGGACGACACTATATACCGGACGAACTTTATATTTATGAATTTATGAAGTTAAATAAACGATTTTATGAAACATAAATGATTTATAAATCATATAGGATTTTTAATGAAATCATATATATTCGTTTTACGAATCATATATGATTCTCATACACGAATTCATATATAATTTTCGTAATTCGTGACTAAACAAAATTGAAAAAAAGTATGTCGAATCACAAATCATAATTTTAATGAAATCAAATATGATTTTAATGTTTATGAAATCATATATGATTTTATGAAATCATATATGATCCGTTATACGAATCATATATGATTTTCGCAATTCGTGACTGAAAAAAAAAATCGAAAAAAAATTCCTCGAAAGTATATCGTGTCACCCGTCTACTGAAAGATAAAAAAATACTCGTCGCGATGGTGTATTTTTTGTCGTGTGACGATTTACCGTTTGTAAGATATTTTATTTTTAAAAAAGAGGTGGAAAATGAGTTTTTTTTTATTTTTGATGAAAAAATGAGTGGTCGGGATTGGTTCATTGGGTCTATGACAAATGTTGGGTCTACATTGATCTTAACTCGGTTGTAGCATTCCTCTATTTAGATTTCCTAAATCAATCTAGTGATGTTGCATATATGAATGTGTCGAAAGACAAACTCTAACAAAATCCATTACCTCAATATCATAAGATTGAAGTAGTGTCGAGTGTTTCTTTGACAGTTTTTTCATCGCAAAATTAATTTCTCATCTCTTCTAGTTAGAGCATAGCATTTTAAAAATAAACACTAAGGATGTGCATTATGATTCGGTCGACCAAGGTCGCTGGTGGTCGACACTGTAGCACATCAATCAGTCGTCGTCGGTCAACCTAGGATGAAGGTCGAGAGAACGACCATTGTCGTGTGCTAGTATTTGACAAAAATTCCAACGTTAACTCTCATTTAATATAAAAAAAATAACTTTTAAAATTTAAACAATTTAACACTATAAATACCCAACTCATTTCATTATTTTTTTCACAAATTCAAACTATTATTCTCTATACACGTTCAACAAATTCGCTCTATACACTTTTACACATTTAATCTACATAATGTCTTACGATCTATTTTTTTATAACTCTTCGGACGACGAAGATGAAGTTAATTGCGAGCTTGCTATTTGTACGGAGGCCTGTCAAGCGGCTTATGAAGCGTCAAAGCCAAAAATCCAACGAACCCCAGTAGAAAAGGATCGTTAAGGTGCTCATAATCGTTTAGTGGCGGCTTACTTCTCCGAACACCCACAGTATGACGAAGCAACATTCCGTACGCGGTTCAGAATGAGCCAAAAACTATTTACACAAATTGTTCGAGAGGTAACCGATTATTCTCCTTTTTTTCAACAAACAAAACAACCTGATTTGTAAACGGGAAGAGTTGGTATTTTCACACATCATTGAAGGAAAGTGTAACTTTCGCAATTCGTCAAATGCATACGGAGCCGTTCCTGATGCTCTGGACAAATATCTGCAAATGGGTGCGACAACAACCCGTAAGTGTCTCCAAATATTTTGTAAGGCCATCATGGAGTTATATGGTGAAGAGTTTTTGCGAAAGCCGACATATACTGACATGAAAAAACTCTATGCTCATAACAAGGAAAAGCATGGGTTTCCTGGGATGTTAGGAAGCATTGATTGTACAGGTTGGCCTTGGGAGAATTGCCGAGTTGCATATAGAGCTCAATTTTGAAGGGGTGATCACGGGCCAAATCTATTAATTTATTGAACGATGCCTCCAATGATTTATGAATTTTGACATGCGTTTCTATGGTGCCATCTGAGATGAATATCGACGTGAACGTTTTACGTCAAATCCCCAACTTTTCCAATGATCTCAAAGTGGGATAAGCATCGGATGTTCCATTCGTATTTCTATCAAGAGCCTTATAAAAAAGAGGAATATTATTAACTTACTAACGTGATATATTCCCAAGGGACCGTTCTTTATGAAATCCATAAAAATCGGGTATGAATGAGTCATAAATGATAATATTGTATAAGACGAAGCACGAAGCAGCAAGGAAAGATGTGGAACGAGCTTTTGGTGTATTAAAGAAGAAGTGGAAGCTAATTAAACATCTGGCTCGAGGGATGTCGCGACGTAGACTATCGGATGTAATGTACACATGCATCATATTACATAATATGATAATTCATGACAACGAGGTGGCGATATCTTCCAAAAATTTTCGAGAGGAACAACACCGTGATGATGATCCCGTAAGAATGCTTCAAGAATCGATGGAAGTTACTCGGGAGATAATCGGCAGCCTAAAAGCCGGTTTAGTGGAACACATTTGAAATCATGAAAATCAACACTAGTTTAGTCATTTTATTATTGTAATGTTTTAATGTTATTTGAATTATTATGTAATGAATTTTATTATTATGTAAGGTTTTTATTATTTAATGAAATTTAATTTTGTTGTTAAAATTTTTTGAAAAAAATGAAGTCGCCATATAGTGGTAAAAAGTCGTCTGTAGGTCGCGGAGAGAGAAAGCTGATGTGGCGGGGGAAAATAAAGGTCGCTGGTGGTCACTATAGTGGATAGCCTAAGATAGTGTAAATTAAGAAACTTTGTGGCATACATAATGCTTCTATCTGTTAACACTTTTTTTCATTTATGACAATTAACTTTCCATTAACTTCTATCTTTCTAAAATTCATTATTACAAATCTTATTCAACGAGTTTTGAAAACCCGCGCTTCGCTGCGGCGAGATTTGTTAAAAAAAATTCGGCCAAGCCTTTTTTTAGGGTGCTTATTGTTTTAAATATAGAAGTCTACTATATATTATCCCAAAAACGATTTTAACTAAGAAAGACAATCATAATTGTTTCATCAATATTGTTAGTAGTACTCGCACATGTCGCATATACTAAATACTATAAAGCTATTGCTGTGACCACTTGGTGAAGTAAACCTGATATACCAAACTTGAAAATGAAGTAAAATTCCCCAAATTTGTTACTTAAGCTTGCACTGTTGTTGATTGAAGAACGGTGCAGAAGAAAGCCTCTAAGTACCTTATACACTCAACTAAGAGCCAAAATAAGTACAACACCTCTTGAGATTATCCACATCGGCATCTGCATGTGACACTGAGCACTACAACGTAACTCCTTTAAGTGATAGCTATAACCCGTGAGTACTACAATGTAACTCCTTACATCGGGTATAACTAGATAATCCAAGTCTCAATCATAACTGTATACGTTCAAGCAAGTCATCAATCGATAGATTGGGTTTGAAGAAAAAGGGGTAGAAACTAGAAGGAAGTCTCGATGATGAAATAAGTAGACGCCTTCGTGAAACCCACTTCAAACTCAAATAAGAGATACCAAATCAACTTCGTGATCACTTGACATTAAAATCCGAATTCCATAGCCGTTTTGACGGTGTATTTTTTTAGTTGTAGTTGAATCTTATTCAGATTCGTTTTAAGTGTTATTTATCGTGTTTGTTTGTGAGTTTTATCAATTAACATATCACGAGGATTGTGTAACCATTTCTATGATTTAAACCGTAAAAAAAATTGACTTTTACGGGATTTTACTAAATCAAGAAAAAACCGTAAAAATAAAATTTGCTTGTTCGGTCCTCTGCTAGTTCGGTTCACTGGTTCGGTTCTCAATGAAGTTACTAGTTCGGTCCTATCTAGTTCGGTCCTTGTAGATTTGCTCGTTCGGTCCTTGAGCAAAGAGACTCGTTCGATCCTATCTAGTTCGGTCCTTGTAGATTTGCTCGTTCGGTCGTTCTTAGCAAAGAGACATCGTGCGATCCATCTAGATCGTCCTAGAAGATTTGCGTTCGGTCCTTGAGCAAAGAGACTCGTTCGATCCAATCTAGTTCGGTCCTAAAGCAAGATGCTAGTTCGATCCTCAATGAAACTCTAGTTCGGTCCTTCAAGTGAAAAACTAGTTCGGTCCCCAAAGAAGTAATCTCGTTCGGTCTAAGCAGGAAACCACTCGATCGGTCCAAACAAGAAAAAACACTCGTTCGGCTCTTTAATGCTTTCACTAGATCGGTTCTAATGAAAGGGATCGTTAAGGTGCTCATAATCGTTTAGTGGCGGCTTACTTCTCCGAACACCCACAGTATGACGAAGCAACATTCCGTACGCGGTTCAGAATGAGCCAAAAACTATTTACACAAATTGTTCGAGAGGTAACCGATTATTCTCCTTTTTTCAGCAATCAACTGATTGTACGGGAAGAGTTGGTATTTCATCATTGATAAAGTGTACTTCCGTAATTCGTCAAATGGCATACGATGCCGTTCCTGATGCTCTAGACGAATATATGCAATTGGGTGCGAAAACAACCCGTAAGTGTCTCCAAATGTTTTGTAAGGCCATCATGGAGTTAAATGGTGAAGAGTTTTTGCGAAAGCCGACATATACTGACATGGAAAAACTCTATGCTTATCACGAGGAAAAGCATGGGTTTCCTAGGATGTTAGGAAGCATTGATTGTACAGGTTGGTCGTGGGAGAATTGCCCAGCTGCATTCCAAGCTCAATTTTGTAGGGGTGATCACGGGCCAGATCCATTCATTATTGGAAGCGATAGCCTCCAATGATTTATGGATTTGGCATGCGTTCTTTGGTGTCTCCGGGATGAATAACGACGTGAACGTTTTACGTCAATCCCCTCTTTTCAATGATCTCAAAGCGGGGAAAGCACCGGATGTTTCATTCGTGGCTAACAACGTGCCTTATAAAAAGAGATATTATCTTACTGACGGGATATATCTGCAATGGTCCGTTCTTATTAAATCCCTTAAAAATTCGGGTACGAATGATCATAAACGAATATTGTATAAGACGAAGCACGAAGCAGCAAGGAAAGATGTGGAACGAGCTTTTGGTGTATTAAAGAAGAAGTGGAAGCTAATTAAACATCCGACTCAACGGATGTTGCGACGTAGACTATCAGATGTAATGTACACATGTATCATGTTACATAATATGATAATTCATGACAACGAGGTGGCGATATCTTTCAAATTTTTTTGAGAGGAACAACACTGTGATGATGATCCCGAAAGAACGCATCAAGAATCGATGGAAGTTACTCGGGAGATAATTAACAGAACAACTCATCTAAGCCTAAAAGCCGATTTAGTGGAACACATTTGAGATCATGAAAACCAACACTAGTTTAGTCATTTTATTATTGTAATGTTTTAATGTTATTTGAATTATTATGTAATGTTTGTCATTTTATTATTGTAATATTTTAATGTTATTTGAATTATAATGTAATGTTTTATTATTTAATGAAATTTAGTTTTGTTGTTAAAAAAAATTGGAAAAAAATTGAATACCGCCTTATAGTGGTAAAAAGTCGTTCGTAGGTCGCTGGAGAGAGAAAGTTGATATGGTAGGAAAAATGAAGGTCGCTGATGGTCACTATAGTGCTTAGCCTTATAAGGCTGGGCACTATAGGTCGGTCGAGCCTCTCGGTATATTGATCGACCTTGTAGTGAGCCATTCGGTCGGTGTCGGTCGGCTCCAGATGTGTCGGTCGGCTCCAGATGAAGGTCGAGTTCCCGATCGATGGTCGAGTGGTGTCTGTGTTTGAGTTGTGTGTTGTGTGTTGT
>BQNB010054496.1:0-39517 GCA_026074375.1 Tanacetum coccineum
GACTTGGTAAGACGGTCTACAATTACCCAAATGGTATCATAACCACTTGACATCCTTGGGAGCTTGGTGATGAAATCCATGGTGATATTGTCCAACTTCTATTGAGGAATCTTAGGTTGTACCAACAAACCATATGGTTTTTGGTATTTAGCTTTGACCTTTAGGCATGTCAAACACTTGCTAACATAAGTGGTAATATTAGTTTTCATGTTAGGCCACCAGTATAATTTCTTCATGTCTTGGTACATCTCATCGGAACCCGGATGGATAGAATATTTTGACTTGTGGGACTCATGCATAATCAAAGTCCTTAGATCACCAAAGCATGGAAACTAACTTCTGTTATTCAAACACAGTGTTCCGTCAGCACGCTGTTCTAACTTTTCTTTTATGGGGTTTTCTGATTCCTTTGAAGTTTCAACTAGTATATCTCCCATATCTTTCGCCTTGAGGTTTTTTTGTTTTCTTGCCTTAGTCTGAGTTTCCAAAATTTACTTGGGAAGATCCAAACCAATAGTCACAACTAAGGCTCGAACACGTAATGGTTTAATTTGTTCTTTTCTGCGTCAGCCACTACATTTACTTTTCCTGGGTGATAATGAATCTCACAATCGTAATAACTGAGCAATTCCAACCAACGACGTTGTCTCATGTTCAACTCCTTCTGATCAAGGATGTGTTGTAAACTTTTGTGATCAGTAAACATGGTACACTTTGTTCTGTACAGACATTGCCTCTAAATCTTTAGAGCGAACACTACTGCCCCTAATTCAAAATCATTAGTCGTGTAATTCCTCTCATGAATTTTTAGTTGTCATGATGTATAAGCAATCACCTTTTCATTTTGCATTAAGACAACACCTAATCCTTTATGCGAAGCATCGCAATAAACTATAAAGTTCTCAGCTCCTTCAGGTAAAGCCAAGATAGGTGCACTACACAAATTCTCTTTTCAATATCTGGAAAGCTGCTTCTTGTTTGTCACCCCAATCAAAATTGACCTTATTCTGTGTTAGCTTGGTCATTTATTTGGCGATCTTGAAAAATCCTTCAATGAATCTTCGATAATAACCGGCGAGACCTAAAAATTGACGAATCTCCGTTGCAGTCTTAGGAGATGCCCAATCTTTAATAGACTCGATCTTGGTGGGATCCACATGAATGCCCTTACTGTCGATCACGTGACCGAGGAACTGTACTTTTGGAATCCAAAATTCGCACTTAGAGAATTTGGCATACAACTCCTCCTTTTTAAGCAACTCTAAGATTGACTTAAGATGATCTTCATGTTCTTGCTTGCTCTTTGAGTAGATCAAAATATCATCAATAAATATAATCACGAACTTGTCTAAATATGATTTGCACACTCGATTCATGAGATCCATAAATACTTCCGGTGCGTTAGTCAAACCAAATTGCATAACTTGAAATTTATAATGACCGTAACGAATTCTGAATGTGGTCTTTGGGATGTCTTCTTCACGAACTCTCAGTTGGTGATAACTCGACCTCAGGTTGATCTTTGAGTAGACACTCGACCCTTGATGTTGATGGAATAAATCGTCAATTCTTGGAAGCGGATAATGGTTCTTTACCGTTAGCTTATTCAATTCTCGGTAATTGATGCACATCCAGAATGATCCATCCTTCTTCTTGACAAACAAGACAGGAGCTTCCCAAGGTGAGGAACTGGGTTTTATAAAGCCTTTGTTGGAAAGTTCCTACAGTTGATCTGACAATTCTTTCATCTCGGACAGAGCTAATCGATAAGGCGCCCCGTGCTACAGGTGCAGAACCAGTTATCAAATTGATTTGAAATTCCACTTGTCGGGTTGGTGGAATACCCGGTAAGTCCTCGGAAAATACTTCGGGGAAATCTTGAACAATAGGTACGTCTTCAAGTCGCATCTCCTCCGACTTGTCTTCGGCCTTCTTTGCGGTAACATGTGCCAAAAATACATGACATCCTTTCAGCAAATATTTCTAAGTTTTGGTGCACGAGATGATGTTTAATTGAGACTCGTGTCCGTTGTTGCTTCCGTCACCACGAACAATTAAGATTTCATTTCCAAAGGAAATACGAACGATCTTCTGATCACAGGCGATTACAGCATGATACTTTACTAACCAATCCATTCCTATTATGACGTCAAAACTACCAAGCTCTACGGGCATTAAGTCAATGTTGAATGAATGATTTAAGAAGTTTAAAGTGCAACCCCATATGATAGTATTAACTCCAATTATTTTTCCATTGGCTAGTTCGACATCATAATCATGGTCTAGTGTAGTTGGAACGATATTAGTTAGGAAACTAAATACAGTAGACATAAAACTCCTATCGGCACCAGTATTAAACAAGATACAAGCATAGCGATTGTTTAGCCGAGGGGAAGGAACACTATGGAGAGTACTAGGAGGGAATGAGAATAGGGAAGTGAGGGTTATGGAGGAAATCAGGAAAAGAGTGGAATAGGAAGAGGAAGGTCGGAAAGGGGAATAGAGGAATAGGAACGTACCCGTAACGACATTGGCATCCGGGTTTTTCCCTGCATTTACCACTGCATAAGCCCTTGCAGTTGCTCCACCGTACCCAGCTTGGTTTCCATGGTTGTTATTTTTTTAACTTAGGGAATCCCTCTTGAAATGGCCCTGAGCTCCACACTCAAAGCAAGTGACAACCCTTTGATTTTCCCCTAGGGCTCTCTGTTTGTTGGCAGCAACAGCTGGACTCCTACAGTCCCATGCCAGATGGCTAGTTCTCTTATAGTTGGTGCACTTAGGAGCACATTGTCCATCATGATGGTAGTTGCATTTAGGGCATAAAGGTTTAGATCCTCCGTACACTTTCTTCTCCCCAGGCCTAGCAGTGTAGGCTCTTGCCACATTTTGCCTATTGAAAGGCTGCTGTTGATTCTGGTTGCTTCTTGAGTTGTCATCAAGCTTCCTTTTGTTTTTAGCTTGACGATCAGCAAAAGTACGGATCTTCTGATCCATCAGCTCAGTTGCAAACTCAGTTGCATCTTGCATTGTCTTAGGCTTAGATACCATCACACTTTCCTGAATCATGTCAGGAAGTCCACTGACATACTTCTCAACCTCATCAGATTCTTCGAGAAACATTCTCGAACACATCAGTGCCAACTCTTGGAAACGTTGGTTATAGCTCAACACATTAGTTCCTTTGACTTTCAGATTCCAGAGTTCAATCTCTAGTTTATTGATCTTGCCTCTTAGGCAATACTTATTAGTCATCATCTTTTTCAATGTTTTCCATGGCATGCTATATGCAACATCATGACCAACCATCTTGACGTGGGAATTCCATCACGTTAGAGCATTTCCAAGAAGAGTGCAAGTAGCAAACTTGATCTGGCACGTGACAGTGCAGTTTCTAATATGGAATAGAAACTCCATATTTTCAAACCATTGAGTTAAACCAACAACTCCTTTAGTACCCTTGAAATTAAGGGGTTGTAATTTCAAGAAGTCACTGTAGGTGCACTTACAAGCAGCTCGCTCTGTCCTTCTGGCACTTCTAGACTCATGGCTATCATCTCCATTTCCACTGCTTCTATGTGCTTCATACTCAACCAAAGCATCAGCAACTCCTTAGGCAATTAGTCCCTTAATGGTGGCATTGGTCATAGGTGTGGTTGTGGTTGTGGTGGTTCTCTTTGGCGGCATTTTCTTCAAAATCACAAGAAAATATAATACACGTTAGATTTCATACAATCATAAACGCGACATGACATATGCACAATAAATAAAATGAGACCACATCACACAGTGAAATATACAACCTAAGTGAAATTAATAATGACATAAATAAATTGACATTTATATATAACAATATCGATAATTATACATGATAGTTTGGTTGCAAATGACCAGTATAGATGAGAAACAAATGAAAAAATGGTCCTAAGGCAATGCTAGCTGGGAGTTACCCATAATACTTAGCATGCCATACAAGATAGCTAAATGATGACAAAAGATCCATAGAGTCTACTAGCTGGGAGTTACCCATAAAACTTAGTAGGCTATACAAGATAGCTAACAAATAAAACAATACTAACAGCTACTACCATCATCAGCTGGTCCATCCTGAGGTCCTGCCTCTGCAGTGCGCACTAACTCTCTAAAGCTGTTATGCTCGTGCTGAATGTGGCTTGTCAGTATGTCCTCATCTCTAATCCTCTGCCTCTATAGTACATCGACATCCTTCTGCAAAGCTCTAATCTGGGCCTCTATGGCCTGGCTCTTGCTCTTATAGTGAGCTCATGCCTGACGGGCATCAACAGCCTCACGCTCATAAGAAGAAGCCATCGAGCGAAAGTATCTCCTCTCTTTTGTTAATAAAGAAACCTGAGCTCTCAGTAAAGCTCGATCATCTTGTGCGTCCTCACAACGCACCTGGAGCTCATGAATCTCCTGCCTCTGAGTAGTAGCAAGATCTCTAACCCTCTCATTGACCTCCCCCATGGCGGTCATCGCTCTACTCTCAAAAGCATGGATAATAGCATCTATAGTATTAATAAATCCATAGTCAACCCTATGGGCTAGAGTATGTCCAGTCTGCCTAGCAGCAGCAGCTGACAAACTCTCCTCAACCTCAAACCTACCAGTGGGAGTAGTGAAATGAGCTCTTTTCCGAAGCGGCATGTCTGCCTCAGGAAGATCATCTCCATGAGTAGTAGATGGTAGCAATAGGGGTGGTGATGGTGCAGGTAATGATAGTGGTGATGCAGCTCTCGACCGAATCATGGACGCTCTATAGCCCAGTGGTGCCTCAACATAGGTAGGGCTAGTATGGGTAGGTGGTGATGGTAGTGGTAATGGTGGTGAGGGAATATGGGGGAGTGGAGATGATAGTAGAAACGGTAGTGGTGATGGAGGTGTAGGTACAGAAGCATACTCAGCAATGAGTGCCTTAGCAGATGATGCCATCGGTGTCTGGGGTCGGATAGATATCCTAGCCCTACGAAGTCTAGGTGATCTAGGTGGTGTAGGTGCAGACTCGTCTGTCTTGAATGCCTCTGTATCCTCAGCTGAGAGCACATGGTCGATAACATGTAATGTAGTAGAGTCGGCCGGAGCTAGATGCTCCTCCTCGTCCTCGTCCTCATCATCATCATCATCCTCTCCTCTATCAACAGGATACTCAGCAGGATCCTCCTCGGGGTCCTCCTCTAAAGGATCAGAATCAACCACATAGCCCGGTGATAGGGCTGTAGGTGAAGCATCAGCCGGTAGAGGCTGATCCTCAATAGGTACCCCATCGTCAAACGGTACCAAGTACTCTGGACCAGGTACATAGTCAGGTGAATATGGGTGCTTAGGACCATGCACGTAGTCTGGTAATGGTAGGTGCTCGAGTCTAGGCACGTAGTCAAGCGATGGTGGTGCCTGCTTAGGAAACTATGGCGCCTCCTCAGGTGCTCTAGCTCATCATTAGATACCCACTGGAATCTCCATGGCTTAGAATCAGAATGAGCTCATGAGCATCCTGCCTCTGAGTGGCAGCGAGATCTGTCACTCTCTTATTGACCTCTCTTACGACGGTCATCACCCTACTCTTAGAGGCTTAGATACTAGCATCCAAGGTATCAATAAATTTGTAGTCAACCCTACGAGCTAAAGTATGTCATATCTGTCTAATGGTAGTAGCTGTCGAGCTCTCCCCGACCTCAAACCTGGAAGCGGAAGCAGTGAGACATAACCTCTTCTAAAACGGCATATTCGTCTCGGGAATATCACTCCTACGATCAGCAGATGGTAACAACAAGGGTGGTGATGGTACAGGTAGTGGTGGATATGGTACATGTAGTGGTGATGCAGCTCTCAATGGAACCATGGCTACTCTATAGCCTAGTGGTGCACTAGCATAGTAGGGCTAGTTTGGGAGGTGGTAATAGTAGAGGTGGGATAGGATCTGGGACGTGGGATGATAGTGATGAATTGCATGATAGGTGTAGTGATGGAGGTGTGGGTGCAGAAGCATACTCAGCAATGAGTGCCTCAGTAGATCCTGCCATAGGTGGCTAGGGTTTGACAGTCTTCCGTGCCCTACGAAGACGTGTTTGAGAAAAAGGGACCCTAGTCTAAGGTGATTTAGGTAGTGGTGGTGTAGCTGCAGACTCGTCAGTCTCAAACGGTTCTGTCTCCTCAGCTGAGGGGACAGTGTCAATAGCAGGTAGTTAACCAGAGTCGGCTGGAGCTAGATTCTCCTCCTCATCCTCGTCCTCCTCAGAGGCCTCCTCCCCCTCATCATCATCGTCATCCTCGGAAGACTCCTACTCCTCATCATCTCCTCCATCAGCAGAATAATTAGCGGGATCCTCCTCAGGGTCCTCCTATGGGTCCTCCTCTAAAGGATCAGAGTCAGCAACATAGCCCGATGATAAGGCAGTGGGTGAAGCGTTAGCAGGTAGAGGTTGATCCTCAACCGGTATCTCATCGTCAGATGGAGCTACATACTCCGGGTACTCAGGACCAGGCACATAGTCAGGTGATGGTGGTGCCTGCTCTGGAGATTGCGGTGCCTCAAAGTCGTCTGGATCCATCAAATGGAAACCCTATGATGGTAGGTAAGAATCGAAAGATATAGACGTGTAGGTGACCATGGATGAAGATTTGACTGTTGTAACAATAAAATTAACTTATATAAGTATAATGTATAAGACATGTATAGTAATATACGTAATATAATATAAATACATATATAGATCATGTAAGTAATCAATGCAAACAAAAAGTTTATGTATGTCCGTGCAATGTTTGAAAACGGTTATAGTCCAAGTAAAACATTTGACCTGGTTCTTTATAACCTTGGCTCTAGATACCAATCTGTAACACCCCCAAATTAGGATGCAGCAGAATAAGGGTCTGGGAGTGTTACTTTATAGATCAATAGCACAAGATATGAGAGAACGACCTCTAAATGAGACGTTTAAAAATGATACATTGGATTTAACTGAAATGTTGTTACAAAAGTTCCGTGTTCAAATTGTTCATCCATGAAAAGTATAGATTTTGATACACAACAAATATCTCCAAAATGTAATGCATTTAAATCTCTATTGCAATATCACTCTAAAATGATGCATCCAATGTATCCATGTTCTTATGATCTTATTGACTTGAGAAAAACATGCTTTAAAATATCAACATAAAGTGGGTGAATTCATAGGTTTAATTAATGTATAAAGTAGGACCACAAGATTTCAAGTGCGCAATAATGTAACACATACAATATCACAAAAGGTAATTACGAATGTAGGGGTGAGCATCGGTCCAAAACCGCGAACGAACCGCCAAGACCGAGCCGGACGAGGGCCGAATTGAGTTTAAAACTCCAGGACCGAAGGACCGGACTAAATGGTTGGTCGTTCCGGGTCGGGCCAGGTCGATTCGGTCTTCGGATCTGGGTCCGGTCCTACGCAAGCTAATGTTTCCGGTTTTTTGGTAAGACCGACTGAACCGGACAGAACCGAAGACCGAATTGGTCTAAAACGCCAGACCAAGGACCAAACCGAAATACGTTCGGTCTGGACCAGTCGGTCCGGTTCGGTTCGTTTTCCGGTCCGGTCCGGTCCGGTCGAACGGTCTGTATGCTCAGCCCTATACAAATGCACTAAGCTCATGACACTGATGCTACAACATGTATGTGCTTGCAATTTAATGGCAATAATGTGCCCGTGTAGATGTTCAACCCGCAACATCCAAATCTGACATGGTATAGGTCCATTAGTTCGGTACCGTCGAAACTAGTGAGCGCTACTCACCCAAATGGGGATGTCAATCCCAAATAGGTCTATTTATAACATTCATGCTTACACCGAGTAATTAATAGTTCATGATTCATGGGCATAGTGGGTTATCGCTACTTAGGCAAACTCGTAATTTATTTAAAAGTGTACTAGCGTCCAGATGTATAACAATGCATGTTTCTCACCCTAAAGGATGTAAATCATTGGAATTGTATAAAATGAGGCTATGAACTCACCTTAAGTGATGGTATGAATGTATTGATTCTAGAAAATCAAATAAGTGAAACGTCACGTGAAATCCGAAGGCAACTAATTTTTATTATGGTTGTATGAGAAAAAAATGTAAAGGGGGGTGGGTTGCGTTTGGCTCGTAATGTCAAAAAAAAAATAAAAAAATGGGTAATAATGGTGTTTTTGGTTTTTTTTAAATGGTGGTGTTAGCTTATGTTTTTGGGTGTGGTTGTTGGGGTGGGTGAAAATAATGTTTGTTGTTGATGGTATGGATAGGTGAGTGAGGTTGTTTACTGAAAAATAATACACAATATAAATTATAGAGTTATATCACCACCTAATAGTTTTTATTTAATTTATAAATGTTGAAACAATATTTAAATCGTGCTTGATAAATAAATGTCCATGTATAAGCATCCGTAAAATTATTTTCTTTGTCCAATAGTTGATTATTTGATTGATATCTTGATTTAATTTTTTTTTTTAATAATATCATATTAAATTGCTTAATCATTTTTAAAGGAATTATTTATAAAGTTGAAAAAGGTTAAATATTATATAAGTTTATACATTCTTTTCTTAATGTTTTTATAGCCCAAACGGACCCGAAAACACCCGTAAACCACATTTTATATTTCCAGCAGCTTCTTGTATTTTTAAAAAAATGCAGAAAATAATTTATAAAAGTTAACTAACTTTTATAATTTCTAGTTAAATATCTATACACTTCTAGTCTCCGAAAACTAAATGTATATAGTAAACGTCATTCCGAACAACTTTGTAGTTTTATACTTTAACCAAATCGGACCCGAAAGCCCTCAAAAACTCAGTTTTCAGATTCTGCAGTTTTCTCGCAGTTTCTCATAGTTTTATAAAACTGTGATAATTTATATACTTTTCTCAAATCTTTAAAAACTATAACTTTCTCGTTTTAACTTTGTTATGCCTGTTCTTTATATGTACGAAATCATATCGAGGTAATCTATCAAAATAAAATATTCACAGATTTCATAAAATCTGTACCGAAACAGTTAATTCAAACTGTGTTCGTAAAAAATTATTTTTATAAATTTAATTATTGAAATCTTGCAAAATTCATATCTCTTTCGTTATAGCTCCGTTTTGCGAGTTCCTTATATGCACGGAATCGTCTTGAAATGTACTATTTGAATCTTAAGCCTTTATATTTTATAAAAATTCGTATATTTACAGTACCTACAAACTGTCCGAATATATATATGTTATAAAAATTATTTTTTTAACTTTATTTTGTACAAGCTTTTTAAATTAACTAATACCACATCATTAGTGTACTTTAAGTCCTCTAATTTGTGTCCAACTATTTATGTCCAATGATTTATGTCCGAATAAAATGTCCTCATAATTATTTATTTATAAACTTTATAAATAAACTTTTAACAATTAATTCATCAATTAATTTTATAAATTAACCAACACTTGTATAAAATATGTTCTTACATTCTAACACATTCTAAACACTTAATCATCATGGTTATGTATTTATTCGATTATGAACATGCTTGTTTTTTATTTTATAAACTTTAAAAAATATTATTAGTGGTGATGTAACAAAATAATAAATATGAATGTATATAAATGAAGTAATTAAATGAAAGTTTAGGGATTTTGTTAGACCTTATGTGAGTGAATGAAGATATGAACACAAATCAAAACCCTAGTTCTTCAACCCAAAATCCTTTTTATAAACCCAAATACTCCTTTGAAAACCCTAGCTTTGATTCTTGAAAACCCTTGATACACCTTATATAATAACCCTAATAATACTTGAATACTTGTATTGTTGCTAAAATAATAACTATAAACTTTCTAGGTATGGTGTTTTGTGCCGTAGGTTTTGAAGGAAGAAACAAGAGAGATATACTTTTGATTTACTAGTTGCTAAGTGTGTGAAATGGTTCACTAACATCCTCCTTTTATAGTGTAAGAAATACCTAAACCATGTCATAAAACAAGGGATTAAGAAGTGGTTTTGTGGTAATGGTACAAGTGCTCTCTTCCTTCCTAGGAGGAGGAGCACGGTTTATGTTAGAGGAGGGGACCAAAGTGCTTGGTTATCCCATGGTTAATGATCCTTGTGATTACATGATGGTTAAGAGTTAAATGGTAGGTAACTTGAAATGACATTAGTGGAGAATTAAGATTTAATTGTGTGTTATGTATAAAGGTGGACGACACAAGTGTAAGTTAGGAGAGAAATGTTATAAATTTGTGTATTGGGGTATTAGAGTGGGTATTTGTTGAAGTATAGATGGGTATTGGTGCTTCCATGCAAGCATAAGTGTATTTTATTGCGAAACGTAACCGTTTTACGTAACCAATAAAAATAAAAAGTGAAAAGTTATAAATTAGCTTCGTAATAATTGATAACATCAAATATTTATTACTTTTTAGTGTCAAATTACCCCTTATATTACTTGCAAATGATTCACTAACACTCAAAAACGAGATATTTTCTATTGTTTTGTAGTTTTCAGGTGAAATGCAGGAAAGTGACAAGAAACAAGGGTAAAAGGATTTAAAGTGTAAATTTTGAAGAATGTTACGGCGTAACATCAAAAATGGTTACACCGTAACATAAATTAAGCAAGTACGAAGATCAAGGAAGACTTTGCGGCATAACACCATATCTAGTTAAGCCGTAACCATATATTTGGAAGAAAATCTTGTCAAAGTTATAGTTACGGCGTAACACCTTATCCAGTTACGCCGTAACCAAGAAGATCCACAAATATGGAATAAAGATCACGTACTTATGGATAATATTTGAAGGTTACGGCGTAACACCATATCTGGTTATGACGTAACAAATTATTTAAATATGGAATGTTGTGTATGATGGTTACGGCGTAACACCTTTATTGGTTGCGTCATAACAGGTTCGAAACCAATAAATAGAGGCCTCATTCAAGCTATTCCGACATCACTTCCTCCACAGCCAATTGGAGAGCATACCAGACTTCCAACCTTCAAAGAATTCTACCTGGAATCCAAGGGAGATCACACTTTACTTACTTTTTGTCTTTAATCGTTCAAATACGAATACTGTAAGAGTTATGAGCATTCAATCTATGATTACTTTTATTTCTTACTGTGTTTTCGTTACCTTGAGCGGCTAAGCACTTAAAGTGCTGGCCTAGTTATGTAATTATTGTTGTTATGATGTTTGTTTCCTATTAGATTATGGTTTCATTAGATATTCCTTTACTATCATGTAACCCTGGGTTTTGGTAGTACGGGTGGTTTGGACCTTGCTTGCCCTATTATTAGATTATCTAGTCAATATGGGATCCATCGGGTACTAGGGAGGATCTATGACTCCGAACCCTAGTGTAGGAACTAACCAGTCTCCGCACTTATCACTCACTATACTTAAAAAGCACAGGAACTCTTTCAAAAAGGGTTAATAATCTGTATAGGTTATTAGATCAGTTTTGGGAATAGTTGGGATTAATCACTGCAACCTGAATATCCTACCTCTTATACGATTTAGATTGAGTCGGAATCGCGGAAAGTATATGATAGACTATATATGCTTATTCAAGTCTATCGATCTTAGAAACCACTAATGAAACTATAGTTTAACATTGCACAGGAAAATGTTTTCATAACAGTAGTAATGAAGTAAATAGGTTAGCACGTTTTCTCTCTTGATATCTCCAACTCTTTTTATTTTCAGTATTTAATTTTATTGTTATTTTTAATTCCTTTTAATTCAAATCAAAAACCATTTTATAAACGTGACATTTCAAATTGAAACTAATTACAACTTAGCTCTTAGGACGACCTCAGATTTACCATTCTATACTACCCACGATCGGTTTCTCTGCCCGTTAGTGCATTGTCAGGTAGATCGAGTTTTAAAAATTTAAAACTTGGTAAAAATATATTTTGAAATAAAATACGCATCAGCAACTTACGTGATTATAATGCAGATTATTCGTTGAAGAAGAATATAAAAAAAGAGTGATGAGCAATTCGGTGTTCGTCAATTTTTCTCTCTTCAGAATCTTAAACCACGTAGATATTGTATGTATCGATTGAATTTACTTGTGGGCTTTTGGCAATTGGATGAAAATATGTATATAGACAAGTGAATCGACTTAAGATCTCTGCAACTTACGTGAATATAATGAAGATTATTCGTTGAAGAAGAATATAAAAAAAGAGTGATGAGAAATTCGGTGTTCGTCAATTATTATCTCTTCAGAATCTTAAACCATGTAGATATTGTACGTATCGATTGAATATACTTGTGGGCTTTTGGCAATTGGATGAAAAAATATATATAGATAAGTGAATCGACTTAAGATCTATGCAACTTACGTGAATATAATGAAGATTATTTATTGAAGAAGAATATAAAAAAAGAGTGATGAGCAATTCGGTGTTCGTCAATTTTTCTCTCTTCAGAATCTTAAACCACGTAGATATTGTACGTATCGATTGAATTTACTTGTGGGCTTTTGGCAATTGGATGAAAATATGTATATAGATAAGTGAATCGACTTAAGATCTATGCAACTTACATGAATATGTTCTCAAATACACGATGTTTTATACTCATGTCCCAAGCTTCCAACCACATAATATTAAGAACGTTTGGTCAAAGGAAATCTAAAGTGATACTCTCTGTGCCTCAAAATAAGTGTATAGCTTAACTTTTTTAAGTGTTTCTTTGTTAACATTAAGAAAAAATTACATGTTTTGCCCCTATGGTTTATACCAAACATCAAGTTTCGTCCCTATTTCATTTTAAATACACTAGGCGTCCCTAATTTTGAAACTTGTAACGCCGACAATCCCTATTTTGGATGGTTGTTAACTTTTTTCATTAAGTCTATTAAATGGAGGGGTAATATGGTCTTTTCAAGTTGTTTTGTGAGTTGTTGTCGCTTTTATTAATTATAACAACTCGACCCGCCAACTTTTATTAATTATTACCCATATCTATTTCATGTTTACCCAGATTTTTATTTCAACCACAAAATTTTAAACACAAACAAATCACACTCATTCACCTAAAATATATGATTTCTTCAATCTAGACTTTTATAAAGCGAAAAAAACCAACTCATCTCTTTATGAAACCACCCACCACAACTTGATATGTTCAAGATCACCACCACCACCACGACAAACTCACAAAACCACCACTTGATCCGTTCAAGCATATGAAGATCCACACTTCGTCGACCCAGGTCTGATTAGACTCGCATAAACCTGGTTGCGATTAGACTCGCATCTTGAACAAACTTCGTTGACAGACCTGATTATGTCAGACGGCGGGTGATAGGCACCCTTGCCTCCACCACCAGCTTCATCATCTTTTTTATTTAAACTAGACAAACAAAACCAATTATGTTCTCCGACCTCACCCCTTTATAAAACTTAGACAACAAGAAATGGATGCGGAGGAAATCAATAGAGCACATTTTATAGATATAGAAATAGATGTGGAGGAAATCAATACGAGCAGTGGAAGCTACAAGAACGACGATTGCAGTGGCGATGACGATGGACATTCACAAGAAACGTGCCACCATCAAAGGGTAGGGTTTTTGGAGATGACTCGTAGTAATGAAGATGGTACAACAGTTGTGGTTTTGTTTAATAAACCCATATCTGAGATGAAAACGAGTTTGAAGATACTTTATGTAATAAACCCATATTGATGACGAAAATGATTTTAAAGCTAATTACTTAATTGCTTAATAAAACCAGATCTGGGAATTTGCCTCCAAACTTTGGATGATGGTGTACTTTTTACAAAGATGTGGTCATTGTTTAATGTACTTTTATATAAACCCAGATTTGGATGTTTGCCTTTTGTGTGTTTTAATAAAAAAAAGTAGTTGGTGTATTAGTATAATATAGGGACAGCCAGTGTTACAAGTTTCAAAATTAAGGATGCCTAGTGTATTTAAAATGAAATAGGGACAAAACTTGATGTTTGGTATAAACCATAGGGACGAAACATGTAATTTTTTCTAACATTAACCTTACATGATAAAAATTATACAAATAAAAATACATTTAAAATCAAATTCATTTATATATTATACATTAAGTATTATCTAACAAAAAATAATAATAAAGGTTAAAGTTGAACCTGTTTCACTCTGAAAAGTCAAACTGAATATTTATTTCGAGAAAGAGGTAGTAATATATACCTGTGACTTTAGACCATCTGTATTAGGGAGGTCACAACCGCGATCACCCTCAACATGACCGAGTCCCTCTTTTTACGTGACCATGGGTCAACGCATCTTTAAGAGGAAAAACGCAAAGACTTGGTCGACTGCATAACCGAGTTATGTGGTTTTATTTATGTGTGGGGGTGTTTTTATTAAATGGTTTTTGTGAGGTATACTTGGGTTTAAGTGTGGTATGTTTTGGTGGTGGTCGCGGTTGTCTTATTACATTAAGTTGTTTATAGAACGAGAAAGCTGAGTTAACGTTGATTTGGCAGTGGTGACCGTGGTCATTGGGCTCCTTTATTTCTTTTTGAACGATGATTTTATTAGAAAAGTTGGAAGGAGCTAGAAAGAAAATTACAAACTGATAAGACTAGGATTTTGCATCCAAGTTACCCAGTTGAATTTAGTTTTATAATGACTAGAACACCATGTAACGATAATTGAACAATGTCATCAAAGGATGATAAAGCGATCGAGCGTGGCTGTGGAGCATAATAAATAACGTACATAAACTGCTATGTATTTTTTACCGCTAAGTCATGGAACCATTTGAACCGCACCTAATCTTGTAACTATCAATTATCTTATCTATAATTCAAAGCTAACATTTTTATTTTATAAGTGTCACTAACATAACAATAAACATTACATGTGGCATTGGCAATGAAATATCCATCAATACATGTAGGATTCAAGCAAAGAAAGACAAATGATGGTTGGCCGTAAAACATTACAAAAGACTAGGCTACTGTCAACCAACCTAAATGTGTTTAGAGCATCATCTGGTTAACTATAAAAATGAAGGGTTGCCCTAGTCGTGAGCAATATGAGATCCATTTTCTGTTAGAAATTCATGAATTCCTATATTCCGAATTACTTCATCCGTACCAAAGCTCCACTTGAGCCTCCATTCGATTACATATAGACATTTCAAATTCTTCAGCCATGAATTCCTATATTCCCAATCATTTCAAATTCTCACTCAAAATTAGCACATGCTGTTGTCATTTCTTTGATAGCATGAACATGGAAAACGAAACTTTATTTACAATTCGGCCAAGAATATTTATGCGTAGACCAAATAATTTTTTAGACAAGCATAAAAAGGATTAGAAAATAAACACTTGAATCAACAATTAAAAAACACCCAGAACTAATTTATGATCCATCTCCAATATGGCCCACGGAGAAAGATATTTGGAAGTAATGTATGAATGATGTCCAATATAAAACGCTTCTGCGATTGGATGCCAAAGTCATCACATCGAAGCAATCATCATCCCAACAAGTGATTTCATCTCTTCTACACACACTTCAAACATCTTCTTCCTAAACAATCCCATAATCACATTTTCCCACTCTTTTCTCTCTTATTGGCAATGTGATTATTAACCTAAATCAATCCTTTGATTTTATCATTATCTTCATATTCTTCATCTTCATCTTCAAACCTTCATACACATAAACCTTCACCAAATAAACCCCAAATATCATCCTCAATATGTCAACTCACATTCCCTTAAACAATGTACTATCCTTGTACTTGTTGTACTTCTTGTACTTCTTGTTCCCTACATTCTAACCAAGGATCCTCTATATCTTATCAAAACATTCTTCATCACTTATTCACTATACACCATCTTCTCCACAACATTGAAATTTCACGCACACATATACACACTTCTTCATCCTCACCCTTGATCAAGCCATTTCATCAATCTAAGTTCCTATACTCTTTTCTCAACCCATGGATTGTTTCTTAAATAAACACAACAAACACACTTTCTCTTCTACCCTTGATCAAGCCACCTCATCAATCCAAAATCCCTCATTCTCTTTACTACTATTGGATTAAATACTCATTTAAAAAACATAATTTCTCTTACAAACATTCACTTCTCACTCACATAATAAATACAACCCTCTTATCACCTTTGATCTTGCCATATCACCTATCCTACTTACCTCTCTTCTTTACATCTTTACCCTCCATTTGAAACAAGATCAAGAGGCTCCCTTCTATCACATCTTGTCACATCATGATAACTTATTCACAACTCATCCTCTCTTATCCAACATGTGACTAATTTAATTTGAAATTAAAATTTCAAATCTTTCCCCCTTTCTTTCCAAGCAAAGAATATTACAAGAATATGCTCTTGTACCTTAACTAGCTTTTCAAATCTTTAGTTGCATCCCAACTAAGCTAGTTACATTTTGAGGAATACCCAAAATAACCCTTTCCGATAACCCTTTTCTCTCTTTACATTATTGGATAAGCAAAACTCTTTTAAATACTTCACAAATGTTTTTATCAAATGGCTATTTGAGTTGGTTGACCTGGAGTATAAGAATGATTGAAAGTTCATAGCGTGAAGTACAATTGGGGGTTCAATAAGTGTGGGTATTTAAAATGCCAAAATCCTAAAGAAAATAATTTGGGAATCTGGCCCACTGGCTACGTGTTGACGCATGGGCAATGCGCCACTCGCAAATTATTTTCCAAGGTTTAGATTTTGTGGCCTATAAATACCCACCCTTGGCCTTTGTATTCCTCACCTTTTGTAAACATTCTTTCCTCTCTTTTCTCCCCTCCAATACTCTAAGTCTAACACCTTTTGTGTTCTTAATCTTATATTCTATCATCCATTGAAGAACACACATCTCTGCAAGAGAGCCACACAAGTACCTAATCCAAACTTGTGTGTTTTGTCGAGGGTCTTCTTTCTCATACCGTTTCTTTATAGTTAAGTCTCTAGGTTTATATTAGGACTTGGTTCTCCATCTATCCTTTTATTCAATCGAGTTGTAAGGGAAGTCTTGTATCCGTCGAATCAAGCCTAGATTATTGGGGATCTAGTTGGGGTTTTAGAAAGCTTCCAAGGTAAAGGATTTTAGAGTAATAGGTTAAGTCGAATCATAGGTTCTTAGGGGTGGATTCCAAAGGCAGAATACCATAGGTAGTAACTCTTCTGTGTGAGTGTCAGTCTTTATTGAAAGCCAATGAAGTTAAATTGTAATACGATTTGTAGTCTACCATAAGGATTATACTAGTATAGTATCAGAGTCGTGGATTCACAACTGGACGTACTGAAGGACTAAACTGCCTTCCCGAACCAGTATATATCATGGTGTCTCAACTTCCACTCTCTCTCCCTCGTCTCCAAACACCTCTCAAACCACCAGCACAATATAAACTCACACCCCAATAGTCACCTAAACACTCATCTCTCTCTCCCCTCTCTCTCTCTCTCTCTCTCTCTCTCTCTCTCTCTCTCTCTCTCTCTCTCTCTCTCTCTCTTTCTATCTTCATCTACTTATTGATTCTTTGCTAGTAGATCATCACACCACTCGGCTCTTTTGAGACTTGAAGTTTTATAAACTTTAAATAAGTCAAGAAAACTGTATTCACCCCCTCTATGATTCTACAATTAGTATCAGAGCAGCTTACTCAAGTTTTCAAGCGTTAAAACCTTCTTGAGAAGCTGTTTTAAGTTGAAAACTTCTTTTTCAAAAAATTTGAAATCCTAACTTTGATTTTTGAAAAAGTTGAGTAAAGATCCATGGCTCAAGAGAACTATGTTGAGGGGTGTTCTATGCAAAGACCACCTTTTATAGAACCAAATAGGTTTTGCTTTTGGAAAGCCCACTTTGAGACTTACGTTAAGTCTAAAGATATTGACTTATGGTAAGTCATTCAAAACGGGGATTTCTACTTTGAAGTTGAAGACTCAGAAACAAAGTTGATGAAGGAGACGTCGTATGAGCTTCTTAAATACAAGCAAAAGAAGCAACTAGGAAAGAATAACAAATCCAAGATGACTCTCTACAACGCCTTGTCAAATAAAGAGTACGAGCGGGTCTTCATGTGTAAAACCACCAAGGAGGTTTGACATACATTCATCATCACTCACCAAGGCAATTCACAAGTCAAGAATTGCAAGATTGATCTACTCACTCAAGAATATGAGAAGTTTTCAATCTCAAATGAAGAAACTATTGATAGCGGGTTCACAAAATTTAATGCTATCATGACTAGTCTTAAATCGTTAGATCCAGACTATCCTAACAAGAATAATGTTAGAAAGTTTCTTCGTGCCTTCTCGTTAAAATGGAGAACCAAGGTGACAGCCATTGAAGAAGCCAAAGACTTGGCTACTCTTCCTCTTGACGAGCTCTCTATGAAATGGTCTTCGATAATGATGGCATAGCTTCCAAGACCATTAAGGAAAAGGTTAAGTCTTTAGCTCTTAAAGCTAAAGTTACTAGGGATCAAACTAGTGATGATAGCGATAGTCAAAGAGGAAGTGATGAAGAAATAGATGAAGAAGAAGCCGAAGCATTCAATTTGTTGGCTAGGAACTTCCAAAAGTTCTTCCGCAAGGCGCGGCAATCCGTTAGGTAATGGTGCCAATAGGTTTGGAAGAGGCCGCGAAAATAGCTTTGGCAACAAAGGTGGTGAAAGCTCGAGGCCAAAAGAGGCTTGCTACAATTGCGTGATAGAAGGCCACTTTGCTAGTGAATGTAGAAAGCCAAAGGAGAACAAGGCCTTTGTTGGAGGAGCATGGAGCGATAGCAAAGACGACGATGAACATCAAAACGACGCAACATGTCCCATGGTATCGACTCTTAAGCGGTTGTATCCAAACCATCTAGTTCTAATATTAATTTAAATATTGTTAATTTGCAAAAGGAGAATGAGAAACTCCTAAAGTTTAACAAGGATTTTGCTAAAACTTTTAAAAAACTTTTAAATGAAAAACGATATCTTGAAAGTAAGAATTCAAAACTTTTAAGTAAACTAAATGATCTTGAATTTGAAGTGAAGAAACTTGTTATTGATAAAGAGGTGATTGAACCTTGTTAAAAGTGTGTTGAACTCGCACGAGAGGTTGACTCTTTAACGAGCAATGTTTCCAAGCTTCAAAATGAAGAATTAAATTTTTCAAAATTTAAATAAATTAGCATTGCTTTAGATGACATGTTAAGTCGTCAAAAAATATCCCAAGATAAGGAAGGTCTTGGATTTTCTAAGAATGAGAAAACCACTTCTATGAGTCAAAACAAACCAATAGTGTTTGTAAAAGAGAATAAAAAAGAAATGTTCTCAAATGATGTGTTTCAAAAGCTTTAAATTTATAATGACTAAAAAATACCAATTTTATTATAGGAAAATGCACGGGTAAAAGTATAACCCACGTATGTAGTATAATCTTTAGCTAAGACCAGGTTGTCCACATGGATTTGCGTAGTGTCGAATAATCAGCTGAAAAATAAACTTTAACAAATATGAGAAATATGACTACTCGGATAATTTCATATAATTCATAAGCAATGGCAATAGCTACGATCTTAAACTTAGGACTTTAATTCATAAAAAGTATTTTCTTGTTAGAAAACTTTTTCACAAATTCTCTTGATTAACTTAAGACTTATGTTTAGATAACTCGATCAGATGTGTAACTCAAATAATCTAGTTACTATAATGTTAAATCTATTTTTGCTTATCAAATAGCGTAAGTGGATTTCTTGTCACAGACGATAAAGATCGTAGACAAACCTTTAAAACTATATAGCTCACAACGGGTCTTTTGACCTATACCGATGTGAGTATACAATCAAAGTTGATAATCAAAGTTGACAAGATCAGACATGATAGGATTATACCAAAAGCTTAAGATTAACAAGATCGTAATTATGCCGAATGCTTATTCATTATATTATTTTCATCGAGTAGTCATGAGAGAATTAGTCTCTCATGGCTATGAAGTTCATAACAAGATTAAATTGATAAACAAGAAACATACTGTAACCGGGTAAGAGTATAGATCAAAACTTTCCTGTAGCAAGTATGGAATCTAAGTACACCCTTTTATTTTTAGAACTATGATATTGTTCTTCCTGTTCTTCTTGATTTGATCTTGAACCTTCAAAGTTGTATGGTGTTTATGGCTTAGAAAAAGGAATAGTGTGTGAGAAGAGAGGAATGGATTGTAGCGAGTTGATGAAATGTGTAAGAATTTTGGCTTTATTTATAGGCTGATTTTTGGGTAGAAGTGCGGAGCACAAAATAATTTGTGCGGTGCACATTATGTATTAATGCGATTATATTAAATGACTTCATTTATTCTTCGTAGCCAGATGGAAAGTGCAGGGCACAATCTTTAAATTGCGGCGTACGTAGGGAGTTAATGCACTATTTTGACCAGGCTTTTAATTCTTTGACTTTGAGGAGAAGTGCGACACACAAAGGGTAAGTGCGGCGCACATTTGCACTTTTATGCTTGATACTTTATATTTTCTTGTATTTTGCTTTCCGAAGTGTATAAGTACTTGATCTTTGCTTTATTTGAGCTCGGGATGTCTTCAAGTGAACCTGCAAGTATTTCATGCTATTAAGTATCAAAAGTTCACGAGAAATGATAAAATATATATAAATAGCGCCACCAAAAACATGTATAATTTAAGCGTTATCAAATCCCTCCACACTTAGCTGTTGCTTGCCTTCAAGCAATTAAATGCGAGAAAAACAAGATCATTTATCGTGACATGGAGAAAATTTGGATTTTACAAGAGTTTACAGGTTTAGATAACTTTTCAGGCATTGACACATAACAAATCACCTTATAGGGGAATGTGTTTGATTTTTAATTCACTAGATCCACTTAGATAGGGTTTGTAATCTCAATCACTCAAAAGCACAGACATAATCTAGATAGCTACCATAGGCTTGTACGAGAAACATAAACATGCCCGTTGCGGCGTGAGCACCTAGACAAAAATCTCAAAAAGGTAAAATGTTACAGTGATGGGGGTAAATAGCATATACTGATCTCATGTGCCAAACTTAAGCCTTTATTTCTTTGAACTACTTTTTTATACCATGATAACTAAGGCTTGACACATAACTTCTATCTTTCAACTTTGACTTATTCACTTAGATACTTTGAACAACTTAGCACTAAAAGGGAGTGCTTGTAGGTATAGGAGCTATATGGGATTTGTTTTACCTCTTATCATATGATTTTGTCTAAAAATTAACCTCACCGCGGTATAGTAAATGATAATCAAGCACAAGTTCTGAAGCTACTAAATTACCAGCTCACTCAAATATAATTTTCAATCAATACCACTGTTCCAGAAAAGGCGACAAATTATAAATACACAGCTGTAACGACAGATGAGACACTTGCAATTGCATTTAAACCTTAACTCGAACAGGCTAAAGGCATCAATTGTCTTAGGTACCAAAGGTGGGTACCTGAATATATTCTAAGGCTAATAATTCTCAAAATTTAGTGAACTAGGTTATGCTAGTTATAGAGTCAATCCAGGTGGATTTGCCTTACTAAGAGCATTTTTTACTTTGAAAGCGTATATATATTTAGATTTTCGTTAAAATATCGGTTGAAATTTTTTTGGTAGGGCAAACATGGAGGGATATGATCAATTTTTCCTATTTGGCTCCCCTCTACACTTAAGTTGAACATTGCCCCCATTGTGATAACTGATAAACTAGAAAATAGGGAAAATTAAGGGGAAATGGTACTTCCCGAGGCATAGAGATATATAACTGCGAGGGAGCTATCCTTGAGCATACTTCATAATTTTCCATATTTGAGTTATATTACTTTCATAATATAAACAAACAAAAGCAAAAAGAAAATATTTTTGGGTTTTTTTAGGAATAAAAATAAATAATGGATACTAGTGAAGTTATATGAAGGATGGATTCCTCCACACTTAAGTAAAGCACGGGTTGCTTCCCGAGAAGCGCCTAATTTTTAGGAGAGTCGTTAGCTAGACTCCTGCTTCTGGAGTTCATTCTTTCGGAAAGAAAGGAGTGACTTTTTCCCTTTGCTTATTATATTCTTCTTCTTTATGGTATAACTTGAGTCGATGGCCATTAACATTAAATGTTTTTCCATCTTTTCCATATAGTTCAACATATCCGGATGGATATTGGTGTTTTACTACGTATGGTCCTAGCCAGCGAGATCTAAGTTTCGGTTGTTTGAATTTGTACTTTGAGTGAAAAAGTAATACTTTGTTTCCATGTTTGAATTCTTTTCTCATTTTGAGTTTCCTGTCGTGCCAGACTTTGGTTCTTTCCTTATATAGACGAGACTTTTCATAGGCTTGATGTTTGAGTTCGTCTAATTCGTATAATTGAAACATTTGTTTTTCACCCACAGCGATGAGATCTGGGTTACAGTTCTTCAGGGGCCTAGTATGCACGGTGTTCGATTTTAAATGGTAGGTGACAATTCTTTCCATATATGAGTTTGTACGGTGTTGTACCGATTGGTGTTTTATAAGCTATACAAAAAGCCCACAGAGCGTCATCAAGTTTTCTTGACCAGATAGCAAGATTTTCTTTAACAGTCTTTTTAAGAATTATTTTAAGAACTCTGTTTATGTTTTCAACTTGGCCACTTGTTTAAGGGTGGTATGATGTAGAGAATCGGTGGTTAACTCCATATCTTTTCATAGTCTTTTCCATTATCTTGTTGCAAAAATGAGTTCCTCAGTCGCTTATTAGAGCTTTGGGCATTCCGAAATGGTAGAATAGTTTCTTTAGGAAAGTAATAACAACTCTGGCATCGTTTGTTGGTAGAGCTTGCGCTTCGGCCCATTTAGACACATAGTCGACAACGACTAAAATATATTCGAATTTGTATAATTTCGGAAAGGGTCCCATGAAATCGATACCCCAAATGTCGAATATTTTACACACTTGAATGTTGTTTAAGGGCATCTCATCATGTTTTGAAATATTTCATATCTTTTGACATGCTTCACATGGGTGGACTTGAGTATGAGCTTCTTTTATTATGGTCGGCCAGTAAAAACCTAAGTCTAAGACTTTTTTAGCAGTTGTGTTCGGTCCATAATGTCCATCGGTTGGTCCGTGGTGACATTGATCTAAAATGGTTCGGGTTTTTGGTCCAGATACATAGTGTCTGATCATACCGTTAGAACATACTTTGAAGAGGTAGGGTTCCTCCCAGAAGTAGTGTTTGATGTCAGAGAAAAATTTGTTCTTTTATTGATATGTCATTCCTTTAGGTATGATCTCACTTACTAAGTAGTTTACAAAGTCTGTAAACCATGGGTCATCTTTAGTGTTTATTTCTATAAGAGTTTCTCCAGGAAAGTTGTCATCGAATTCACTGTCATCACTTGTTTCTTTTTCGATTCTAGATAAGTGGTCGGCTGCAACATTTTGTGTACCTTTTCTATCCTTAATTTCTATGTCAAATTCTTGTAAGAGCAGGATCCAATGAATAAGGCGTGGTTTAGCATCCTGTTTCTTTAATAAGTTCCTTATAGCTGAATGATCAGTGTGCACGATTGGTTTCGATAACACCGGATATGATCGAAATTTATCAAAAGCAAAGACTACAGCCATAAGTTCTTTTTCAGTTGATGACATCAAATAACATCTATTTTATAGCATCATTTATCCCATGTTATTAACCCATTTTGTATAGTTATTGTAAAGAATTGTTACTTAATCGTTTATATTTGAGAATTGCAGAAATTATGGAGGAATTGGTGAAAGATAGCAAAAGGCGCGCATTCTGGAGCTTAAATGAAGATTACTATTCTGAAGACCAATACGCCGTATCCATCAAGGAAGATACGGCGTATCTGTGCCTGCACTCACCAAAGACCACAGAAGGATAAAGATTAATACGCCGTATCCAAAGAGACTTAATACGTCGTATTCAAGATATAGTATTTAAATATTCTGGAAGATATCAAGCGTGGTCCCTACTCCAAGAAATCCCCAATATGCCGTATCCAACACTTGGATATGCCGTATCCAACCGACTTTCAGACCTTATAAACAGAAAACTCAAAAACGAGTTTTTAGTGTGCTAAATCATATTCTTGATACCTAAACCATAATAGTCATTTTTCAGAGGAGAAAAAGAGCAGAAGAGGTCGAGCAAAGTTATCAATTCCATAGGAGACAACGTGTAATTCTATATACTTTAGTTATCGTTTAGTTTTTGGTATCATTCGTTAACTCTGTTAGTTTACCTTGGCTAAATAATTGCTCTTGTATATATTATGACGTTTGAAGGCTAATACCTTCTGATATTAGCCATTATTATGAAGATCTGAATGCTTGGTATTTTTTTATCTCGATTTCTTGATTTATCGTTGTATGCTTGTTTATGTTTATCAATTTATACTTGTTTACGCGCTTTTGTATGCGACCTATCATTTAACTGGATCTAGTGAAGCGGACCAAGTAGATCTAGAGTCTGGGATAGCTCTCCATATAGTGATTATACTTCTAGAATTATAGTTACACAAATATTGTCCTTCTAAGTCTGTGTCTAGGATACGCTTCGGGCTTAACTAGTTAATTGGATACTGCCAATGGTTTATTGATCGTGTTGACTAGAAGGTGACCTAGATAATTCAACAAGTAATGTTCTGATTCTATTGGATAGTTAGACAAGTAGACTACTAGTGTATAAATTGCCATTAAGTGGTAAGTGGGTAAAGTATTTATGAGCTAGGGTTTAACAAGATCACCATTTCTTTAATCCCCAAGATAGATTTTAATCAGCAAATAAGGATGCTTTATGCTGATGCTTTAATTGTAACAGAATTAATGTGTCTAGGTCTTAGGATTATGTAACGCCTAAATCTTAAGAATAATATGTCACCTCGAGAGAAGAAATCATTGCACTTAATAAATAAACCAACTTTCTAATCTGATTAATAATGGTTAATACAGCTTTCTTATATAAGGTTCGACCGCTCTTTTATCTTCTGTTAATTAGCTTACGTGGGTAAAAGTGCCTTGAATTGATTGTAGTCACCAACCAAACCGTGCCAGTCTCTCAGACTGAAAACCCCCTTTTCCCGTTAGAATTAGGATTTAGACTGACATATGTTTAACATAGATTTAGAATAGAGTAGAATTAACATAGAATAGATAACCAAGATATTAATTAAATTGATAGATTTAACCTCGCTTCAAGTGTTCGACACCCTACTTACCACGAAACTACTACCGATCGGGTACACTACCAGTTAAAGTGTTGTTTTTAGTTTAGTCGGCAAAATATAAATTTAAAACTTGAATCAATTAAATATACACCACACAATGACACATCAAGTTTTTAGCGTCGTTGCTAGGGAGTAAAAATTAAACTTGATTTTTATTTGATATTTTGGTTTTTAACATTAGATTAGATATAACCATTATGATTAGTGTAATTTAGATTAGTGTATATTCTTGTATATTATGTAAATCTTGTATATTTTTACATTTAATTGTTTGCGTATTTAATTGTTTTTCTTAAATACACTATTCTGGTCGACAGTTGAATACGACGTATCCACTTCCATCAGATAAGGCGTATCCAGCTCTTTGTCCAATACAGCTATTCATCCTAATAGATTAATACGGTGTATCCACTTCCTTTGGATATGACGTATCGATCATCTGGAACAGAAACTGAAATTTTGGTTTTCCTATTTGATTTTTGTACCAATTGTTTTTACCTTTCTTCGGAACAAATCCTACGGATTGTGTATCCCTTGTTTCAGGTAGTGCATGACAAGGAGTTCTACTTACGAACTATTTACACCTTACAAAGAACCTGAACGAGAACTTCGATCATACTTCAAGACTCTAAGTCTTGACGAATTGAGATCGCCTGATTTTAATCTACTTTCTGGCCAAGAATACTCGGAGGAAGAAGAAGCGGAAGCAATGGCGGAAACCTTGGAGTAATACATGAGCAAGACCCGAACAGACTATGGATCGGGAGTCGCTAGGCCAAAAATTTATAACAAATATCAATTTGAACTGAAAGGACAATTTCTTAAGGAGCTTCGAGAAAACACATTTAGCGGTTCAGATAATGAGGATGCAAATGAACACATTGAGAAAGTTCTCGAAATAGTTGACTTATTCCATGTTCCTAACATCACTGTGGATCAACTAATGCTTTGAGTCTTCCCTATATCCTTAACTAGAGCCACAAGTCGTTGGCTGAGAAATGAACCAACTGGTTCAATCAAAACTTGGGAAGACCTTAAAACTAAGTTTTTGAACAAATATTGCCCACCTAGTCATACTACGAAGAAAATGGAGGAAATCAAGCATGGGAGCGCTTTAAAGAAATCTTGATGAAATGTCCTCAACATTATTTGACTGAGATGCGGGAGGTAATTTTGTTCTATAATGGGTTGGATGTTCCAACATGACAGATTCTTGACTCAAGAGGTGCCGTTCCAACTAAGACTGATGTAGATGCCAAAACGACCATCTAAGAAATGGTTGAATACTCTCAAAATGACACAATGGAACATCTAGAGGAAGAGTATTGAGACTCCTAATAGATTAGCTGCTATACAAGCATAACTGAACAATCTAGGAAGGGAGATCAAAAAGGTGAATGAAAAAGTTTATGCAACATAAGTAGGATGTGAACAATGCAAAGGACCCCATTACACCAAAGATTGCCCACTAAAATAAGAAGGGAAAACCCTAGAAGAAGCTTACTACACACAATTTGGTGTACCTTTTCAAGGAGGGGGATATAGAGCAACAACTCTAGGGTACTATCAAAGGAATAATGCAAATCCTTCATACCAAGAACGAAGGCAATCTATGGAAGATACCCTGAGTAAATTCATAAGTGAATCAGCAAAGAGACACAAAGAAAATTCTAATTTGATCAAAGAAATTCGAGCTACGACAGATGCTGCCATAAGGAACCAAGGAGCATCAATCAAAACTTTAGAAATACAAATCGGGCAAATGAGCAAGGTACTACAGGAAAGAGGATTTGGAAGCCTACCAAGCTCAACTGAAACAAACCTGAGAGACCAAGTCAAGTCGATTTCAACCACTATTTGTTAGGTTCATGAAAAAGACTCTGTCACCCCGTGTATTATCTAGAATAGCATAGCTTGAAGATGTAATGTAAGCGTATGACTTATGGTTTTAGGCCGGGTCTTTACCTACATTTAAGCCCACTCCATAGCCCATTTTCTAAGGCATGTAACTCACTATATAAGCCTCTTTCCAGCCATGGAAAGAGGTTGGTTGTTCATTTTATCAATTACACACATAAGGTTTTTCTCTCACTAGAAATCCTCTCATTTCTCTCTCTATAATTGGCCAACCCCTATTCTTTCCCTTGTGTTATGATATCCAAGATCTTACAATTGGTATCAGAGCCCATTGGATGATTAGCTAGATTGTGTGTGCGTTTTCTTGGTTAGTTTAGATCAAAAGTTTGGTTTTTGAAGGTTTATAGTCTTGTTCTTAGTTTTCTTTGATCTTGACGTTTATGATGTTAAAGTTTATATTTTTATAGTTGCTATAGCCTTCTAGTACCGAGTTGTTCAAAAGAAACCAAGCAAAAACATTCAAAAGGGTGATTTTTAGGCGTTTTAGGTGAAAATTCAAGTTTTTCAACCTAGCGAGTTAGGTTACTGTTTGAAGATCTTTTCAGCGAGTTAAGGTACTGTTCTGGCAAGTTTTCAGAATAGTACAATGTGTGTCAGAAAGTACTGTGTCAGCGACTTATCTTCTTGTGCAGGTAGCGACTTAGGTTAGCGAGTTAACTTTTCTTGCAGGTAGCGAGTTAGCACTAGCGAGTTATAGGTTATTTAAAGACAAATTTCTAGCAACTTGTGAACAGGAACTCTGCCCATTTGATTTCTTAATAGCGAGTTGTCAAGTTTCTTCTAGCGAGTTACGTCCAGCGAGTTACAGGTTTTTAGAAGACAATTTTTCTAGCGACTTGTGAACTGGAACTCTTCCCATTTGGTTTCTTAATAGCGAGTTGTCAAGTTTCTTCCAGCGAGTTACGTCCAGCGAGTTACAGGTTTTTAGAGACAATTTTTCTAGCGACATGTGAACAGGAACTCTGCCCATTTGGTTTCTTGATAGTGAGTTGTCAAGTCTCTTCCAGCGAGTTACAGGGCAGCGAGTTGTGAGCTTTTGGATATTTGGACTTTTACACTAAAAACTTTCGACTTGATTAATTTCAACCTGTAATCATTTCAAACTTGAACAACATTTCACCAATTCACACACTCAATCACCACTTTTAACATACAATCACTAATCATTGTACCGATCCAAAGTTTATCATAATACAAGTAATCAATCATGTCTAGTAATTCCGATGACATTCAAGCGACTGGTTCCGATACCCGCCCTCCTATGCTCGATAGGACTTATTACGACTCATGGTCACAAAGAATCCATCTGTATTGTAGGGGAAAGGAAAATGAAATTTACATTCTTCAATCAATTGATCATGGTCCATTTGAGCTTGGAACCACCAGGGACACACTTGGAACCACACCTGAAGGGGATGTTCTTCTTGGACCAAAAAGGCCTCACACTTATGATGATCTTAATGATAATGACAAGAAACGATTCGATGCTGATGTCCGTGCAACAAACATTGTGCTTCAAGGTTTACCCAAAGATATCTACAAGCTCATCAATCATAACATTGAAGCCAAAACAATTTGGGATAATATCAAAATGCTTCTTGCGGGATCTGAGCTCACCAAAGAAGACAAATAATCTCAGTTGTATGATGAATTTAAACGTTTCAAGATGCTTCCTGGTGAAAACATCAATGAGTACTATGTTCGGTACCACAAACTCGTCAATGACATGCGGAATATCAGAATGACAATGCCTAACATTCAGCTAAACTCCAAGTTTATGAACAACATGTCACCGGAATAGGATAGGTTTGTGACATCATTTAAACTTAACAAAGGGCTGAAAGAGACAAACCATGAATAACTGTATGCATACTTAAAACAACATGAGAAGCATGCCACACAAGATTGATTGATTATTGAAAGAATCACTTCAACGACTAATGATCAACTTGCATTTGTCTTATGTGTTTAACCCTACACCTAATCGTTACAGGTTTAGCCTCATCAATATTCACCATCCTTAACACCTCTTCAGTCACCCCATGTCCAATCACTTCAGTATCCACAATTTACTGAAACATCACCACTTGACTCTGGATACACCCAAATTGATGAAATACTTGACACTCTCACCAAACAAGTTGCACTCCTTGCCCAATCATTCAGAGCAAATCTCCCTCAGACAAACAACCAACTTTGAACCTCGTCTAACACCTAAAATCAAGCAACAGTCCAGGATGGTCAGGTAGTGGTTCAGAATGTACAAGGGCAAAATAATCAGAATCAGAGGAACTTTGCTCAGGGAAATGGTGCAGCAGGCAATGGGGGAGCACAAAATAGAGCTGGGAATGCCTATGCAGGTCAAGGAAAACCGATCAAGTGTTATAATTGTAATGGGCTTGGACATATCGCATGGAACTGCACTCAGTTAAAGTGTCCACAGAACTCTAATTACTTCAAGGACAAGATGCTGTTGATGCAAGATCAAAAGAATGGTGCAGTGCTAGATGAAGAAGAGCTACTATTTCTGGCTGGTGAACAAACTAACACTTTTGATGCAGATGTGGATAATCAACCAGTCAGAGATTTAGCTTTGAATGAGGACAACATCATCCAGGCAGATGAATGTGATGCTTTCGACTCAGATGTTGATGATGAACTTACAACTTAGTCTATTTTATGGCCAATTTGTCCTCAGCTGGGCCATCAAATCTACAAGTCGGTCCATTTAATGCATCCATTTTATCTGAGGTACATGATCTGGAAAATGCTATTGATCCTAGTGATAATTATCAGGTCGAACATGAGATTCATGACGAAGTACAACAGAAAAATGTTATTGAATCAACTAGTGCTGATATGGGTAATAGTAATGTTATTCCATATGAACAATATTTGATGGTCAATGATGTTTCTGTTGTACCAAGTAGTGCATCTTCTGTTCCAAATGATGCATATGTGTTGCATGATAATGATGCGTACGTTCCTCCTGAACCTTTGGCCATTGAACTTAATATCTATAAGGAACAAGTTGCTATTTATGAACAATGCGCTAAGTTTGAACTGACACTACATGAACAAAAAATGGATGAACAAATGAGTATACTTATTCGAGATCACAATAAAAAGGAAGAAAATCTTAAGAAGGAACTTAATTTTGTAAAGTTACAACTTAATTCAACCATTAAGAACAACAAGATAATTGAAGAAACTGTAACTACCTTAAAACAAGAGTTCAAACAGAAAGAATCCAAATTCCTATCTGATTTTTCATATATAAAAAATTTAAAAGATAAACTCGAGAATAAGTTATACTCACAATATTAATCCATTCAAACTGTTCATATGATGCTAAAACCTACAAAGTTGTATGACCAAGATGCTGTAACGGCCATAGGTGTCCAGAACCCTTTCTACCTCAGGAAGGCCAAAAAGGCTCAACCTACACTGTATGATGGTGATGAACGTCTTAAGATGCATCATGTACCTATAATTGTTACATCATCTGAGGAAGACCCAGAGTTAGCTGAGACCACAAGAATTAAAATGAATGAGAAAATAAATGACTCCGTGTATGTGGAAAAAAGGGTTAAAATTATACCTCCTAACTATTCCAAGGAAAAATTTATGGCCACCTTCACTCCACAGACCCAACTAACCCCTGAACAAGTATTTTGGTCTAATGAAATTAAGGAAAAGAAGGCCGAAGATCTTAAAGCTAAAACCTCAACCTTGCCAGTTCTCCCACCTGCGATAGTGTATCCACCTAATACTCCTGTCCATCTGGTCCCCCGAACGCTTCCTACTACAAGTCAAGTAAATATTGGTCTATATGTAATTACTCAACTTTTTTAGAACTTTGAGAAAACGTGTAAGAAACGGATTACACCAACAAGAATAACTGAAGGGAAAAGGGGTTTTGAACAAACCAAATGGTGCTATTTAACCGAAGTCATTCCATTTTTCAATCTACTTAAAGAACATTTTGCCAAAGTTCAAAAATCAATTGTTAAAGAAGTTTGGGCAATGAAAGTAGTTTTTGAAAATGTGGAGGCTGAGGTGGACCAGAATACGATTGCCTTAAAGTGTGGTGAGATTGAACGAAAAAACCTTCTCATCACAAATGAGACTTTGATTGCTAATTGTATTGCCTAGGATGTGTTTTATACTGCTATTGATTCTGTTATGAATGCATCTCAATTTCATGAATTATCTACTGCTTAGAATGTTGCAATGAATCGTGTTGTTGATCTTGAAGATGAGAATTCCAAATTACTTGAAAAAAATTCAAAATGATGATCATAATACCATGGTCATGGATTTTTCAAAATTAGAGATTGCTCACCTTAATTTACAATTAAAATATCAACATTTTAAAGAAATCTCAAAAACTTCAAATCCAAGTCATCTAAGGATGTTCCTAAATTTGATGCATTTTTTTAACTCGGTAAACAGGATGATCTCACAAAAACACTATCCGTAAGTTGAAAGCTTAAATTTCCCAGTTGAAAGCTAACAAAAGTGATGAGATACGCCACCTTGATTATAAGTCTCTAGATTCTCAAAACTTACAATTAAAAGAAACTATCACAGCTTTGCAAGAACGACTAGAAAATTTTAAAGCTGAAAATGAAAAGGTTAAACAACATTATCAAGAGTTATTTAACTCCATTAAAATAACGCATGTTAAAACCATTGAAAAGACAACTTCTTTACAAACCGAAATTGAGAATCTAAAGACTCAACTCAAGGGAAAGCTGCCATGCGTCACTAGCAATGTTACAACACCAAAGGTCTTTGTTTTTGAAAAGCATGCGATTGATGTCGACCCTCTTCCTCACCCTCTAAGAAACAATAGGAGTGTTCATAACGGTTATCTCCACCGCCATAAGGATACTTTAGATACACTTTATGAGACAGTCGAAGAGGCTAGAAGTAACCAACCTTCTGATAACAGTCTAGAGTATGCCTGCATTTACACTAAACACTCTCATGAATTATTAGAATATGTGAATGCCTCATGTCCTAATGCGGATAACAAACGTGATAAATTTATCGCTACTATACCTTTTACCAGGAAAAACCATGTAACCTTTGCTGACCTATTGAAACTTTGGGCAATAACACACCAAAACATGTCAAGCAACAATCAGCTCAAAAGACTAATGTTCCTATTATTCCTTCTAAAGGAGTAAGCACTGCAACTATAGCTAGAAGGTCACAGCCTAAGAGCAACACAACACATGATAAGACCTCTCCAGCTAACAGTGTGCCCAAGAAGAAAGTAGAAGACCACCCTAGGAAAAATAAGTCTAAACTTAGCAAACAGAATCGTGTTGATTCGAGTACTAGCGTTAGGCGTACTATATTTAATACGAATTCTAATTCACTTTGCAAGACATGTCATGAATGCATTATTTCCTTTAATCATGATAAATGTGTTGAACATTTCTTGAAGTCTTCCAAAACACCCCCAGTTAGAAAAATTTGGAGAGTCAAACAGGTTAAACAAACATGGAAACCCACAAACAAAGTATTTGCCAAAGTAGCATATCATTGGAAGCCCACTAGTAGAATAATCCCTTTAGGTGAACAGTGCCCTTTAACTAGGATTACTAAACCTAAAGTAAATCCTGTAAAACAATGGAAGCCCACTAGTAGACTAATCCCATTAGGAGAACAGTGCCCTTTAGTTAGGCATACTGCACCTAATAGTGGTACCATGCTTCCTGACCCATAGGCAAATAATCCTATTGTGGAATATAATCTTGTTTGCACTAACCAACAGGACCCTAAATGCAATTGGGGATCCAATTTATCAAAATCTCCATTTTCCTCTTTGTTCAAATGCAGGTCGTACAGATCGTCCTTTGGTATTTGGACTCAGGCTGCTCAGAACATATGACTGGAGATCGCCCACGGCTCAGGAATTTCGTGAAAAAGTTTATCAGGACTGTTAGATTTAGAAACGATCATTTTGGTGCAATTATGGGTTATGAAGATTATGTAATTAGTGACAGTGTGATCTCTAGGGTATACTATGTGGAAGGACTTGATCACAACCTTTTCTCTATCGGTCAATTTTGCGATTCCGATCTTGAAGTTGCCTTCAGAAAACATACATGTTTCATCAGAGATTTAGATGGTATGGACCTGATTAAAGGCAGTCATGGCACGAACTTATACACCATATCTGTTGAAGACATGATGAGGTCCTCTCCTATTTGCTTACTGTCTAAATCCTCCAAGAACAAATCTTGGTTGTGGCATCGCTATTTGAATCACTTAAACTTCGGTACCATTAATGATCTTGCTCGTAAAGATCTTGTTAGAGGTTTACCTAGGTTGAAGTTTGAAAAAGATCATTTGTGTTCCGCATGCCAACTTGGAAAGAGCAGGAAAGCTACTCACCAACCCAAAATAATTAACATCATTATGGAAGTTCTACACACCCTTCACATGGATTTATGCAGATCGCTGAGAGTGCAGAGTATTAATGAGAAGAAATACATTCTAGTAATCGTTGATGACTATTCAAGGTTTACATGGGTGAAGTTCTTGCGATCAAAGGACGAGACTCTAGAGTTTGTCGTCAAACTATTAAAACAACTTTAAGTTGGTCTCAACAAGACTGTCAGGAACGTGCGAACTGATAATGACACATAATTTGTCAATAAAGATTTAACTGCTTACTATGAAAGTGTCGACATCACTCACGAGAAAACTGTTCCAAGAACTCCTCAACAGAACGGCATTGTCGAACGACGGAACCACACTCTTATGGAAGCTGTTCAGACTATGCTAATCTTCTCTAAGGCTCCGCTGTTTCTTTGGGAAGAAGCTATTGCTACTCCCTGTTACACCCAAACCGGTCCCTAATACATACTCTTCACAATAAAACCCCATATGAACTTGTGCTTAACAAGAAACTGGATCTTTCTTTTCTTCGTGTCTTTGGGGCTCTCTGCTACCCAACAAACGATAGTGAAGATCTTGGAAAATTGAAAGCTAAAGCAGACATTGAGTTCTTTGTTGGTTATGCACCAAACAGGAAGGGTTACCGAATCTACATCAAACGAACCCGCCAAATCATGGAAACCATTCACATTACATTCGATGAGCTGACTGGGCAAATGGCTCCTGTGCACTCCAGTCTAGGACTTGCACCTAACCTTTTGACGCCTGGACCTATCAGTTCAGGGATCATACCCAATCCTCCTCCTGCAGCACCTTATGTACCTCCTACCAACAAATAATTAGAGATTTTGTTCCAGCCGATGTTTGATAACTATTTTAAGCCACACACTGTTGATCGACCAGTACCTCCTGCTCCTGCAACTCAAGTTCTGGTTAATCCAATCGATCCATTGGTATCCATCTTCGTTGATCAAGATGCACCCTCGGGCAGTCATTCACCATTATCTTCAGATCATCAATCTTCTTCTGTACATCATGGTGTTGCAGCTGAGAATTATTTTAAAGTAAATCCTTTTGCTCCAGCTGATAATGAACCCTTTGTTAACACATTTTCTCTAGACCCGAGCTCTGAAGCATCATCATCCGAGGACTTTACGATAGCTGAATCCACCCAATCCACTCAACCTCATGAACATCTTCGAAAATGGACCGACTCCCATCCGATTGATAATATTATTAGGAACCCTTCTTGACATGTATCCACCCATAAATAGCTTGCTACAGATGCCTTGTGGTGCTTCTATAATTCTGTACTGTCGAAAGTCGAACCGAAAAACTTCAAATCTGCTGTCACTGAAGATTGTTGGTTTGAGGCCATGCAAGATGAAATCCATAAATTTGATATACTGCAAGTATAGGAATTAGTACCACCTCCGGACTGTGCCATGATTATTGCTCTCAAGTGGATATACAAGGTGAAACTTGACGAGTATGGTGATGTGTTGAAAAACAAGGCACAATTAGTATCTAAAGCATATCGTCAAAAGGAGGATATCGATTTTGAGGAATCCTTCACCCCGGTTGCCAGACCTGAAGCTATCAAAATCTTCATTGCTAATGCTACCAGCAAAAACATGACGGTCTATTAAATGGATGTGAAGACTGCATTTTTAAATGGCGAGCTTAAAGAAGAAGTCCATGTCAGCCAACTAGAGGGCTTCATTGACCCAGATCATCCGAATCACGTCTATCGTCTGAAGAAAGCACTTTACGGCTTGAAGCAGGCACCACGGGCGTGGTATGACACTTTGTCGAAGTTTCTTCTGGCTCAATGATTCTCCAAGGATGTAGTTGATCCAACCTTATTCATTCGAAAAATAGGCAAACACACTCTTCATGTTCAAATATATGTTGATGATATTATATTTGCCTTGACTGATCCTAGAGATTGTGACTGTTTTTCTAATGAAATAAGCTCTAAATTTCAAATGTCGATGATGGGTCAAATGTCCTTTTTCTTAGGTCTACAAATTTCTCAGAATCCCAGAGGCATTTTCATAAATCAATCTAAATATGCTAATGAGATTTTAAAGAAATTTGATTTTCTTAAAAGTGACCCTGTAGACACTCCCATGGTGGAGTGGACAAAACTGGATGAGGACCTTTTAGGAATCCCTGTTGATCAGACTTGATATCGAGGTATGGTTGGATGCCAGATGTATCTCATAACCAGTAGACCTGACCTAGTTTTTGTTGTGTGCATGTGCGCTAGATATCAATCTAAGCCCACTAAAAAGAACCTGTAAGCAGTTAAACGGGTCTTTTGGTATCTTTAAGGAACCATCAACATGGGTCTTTGGTATCTGAAAGACACTGCCATGGCACTAACCGCATACGCAGATGCAGATCATGTAGGTTGTCAAGACACATGAAGAAGCACATCTAGAAGTGCTCAGTTCCTTGGTGATAAGTTAGTGAGCTGGTCATCAAAGAAGCAAACTAGCACATCTATCTCTTCAACAGAGGCTGAGTACATTGATATGTCTGGATGTTGTGCACAAATTCTATGGATGAGGTCTAAGTTGTCAGATTATGGCTTTGCATACAATCATGTACCTCTGTATTGTGACAACAAAAGTACCATAGCTCTCTGCTGTATTTTGTGAGGACAGAGTATCAACTGGCGGACATCTTCACTAAGGCATTGCCCAGAGAGCGATTTGAATTCATTCTTCCACGGCTTGGCATGAAGTGTATGAAGCCTAAGACACTCAAACATCTTCAGGATGACGAGGATGAGTAATGGATTTGCTTCATGTGTCCTATGTAAATATGTACATATTTAAAACCAAAAACAAAATACAAAAATATAAAACCTACAAAAACCATAAAAATCAGAAAATTGAAAATACCAAAAATAGTTTTCAAGACATGTCTTCCGTTTATCGATAACATTTACAGACCTAGAAATGTCATTCAATAATGACACGGGTCTTTAAATGAAGCTCGAATGGAATTTCAATCTATTCAAAACAAGTCTTTATGGCTTACAGTTATTTCAGACTGCAACCCGTTTTTCAAAATGAGGAAAGCATGTCGACTAAAAGACGACTGTTCCTGACAACGGAGATTAAGTTCTCCCGGGCATGGATTACTTCATATCCATGCACCCTCGATCAAATGTACGCTTCAGTGCATTATTTCTTGATAAGTGTAATTATTTCTTGATAACGAAAGAGAAGTCTTCTTTTATTCCCAAATAATATTTCCGTCTATGATTCTTCAGGAAATTATTTGTTTCCACACTGGCGTGGAAAAGTGTTGTTTGAAAATTAATCGGACTTGAATTTCTCAAAATTTTACACTCAATCAACGACTACAGCTCTTTAGATAGAAAATGGGTCATTCATTGAGGGGGAGAGTGTTTTCAAATTTATGACATCTAACTGGCATTTTAATTCATCAAATACTTAATTGGTAAAAGGTTTTTATATTTAACGTGGTTACAATTTGAAGGGGAGTTAAATTTATTTTAACTTAAAATGCCAATATTGTCAATTACTCGTGAGTATAGGGACTTATGTGCAATTTGCTAAATGTTTCCTAGCTTTAGAAAACAATTGGGACCACTTGTGCCAGTTTTCAAACCTTCGTTATCCCTAAAATACATATAACCGAAAGATAAAAGGATTAGAGAGCCCAGGGACTAAATATGCCAAATTCTAAAGTGTTAGTATATACTGGCAGCGGTTTGCGTGTTCGGTTTGATTAAAATGATCAATATATTCAAAGCAGTTTGGTCGTAGCAGTTTGATCAAATAGATGGGCAGCGGTTTGGGCCAAACTTTCATGTTTTGGCCCATTAAGCCCGATAACCACTTAAGGCCCAATCCAAAGGCCCAATTACCCAGTTAACTCCCATCCGGGCTTTGGTAACTTGTGATTGAGCTTGACGGATAACTTTTGGACCTTTGACCAAGGTTGACCAATGTTGACTTATGGATTGACTCAAGCCAATGTCTAATAACTCAATGTGTAGTATTTCATCAAACCTGAATCAATCATAACTAAATCAAACATGCATGGCAACACCAACTCAAGGCTAATATTCTCATGTAAACATAAAATATCTTTCATGTATGCCTATCTTTGTTGATATTCGTATGCAGATCATTTAGCTAATGAGAATGTTCTCGCTCCTGCTCCCACAAGTTCTGATGAACAGATACTTCCATCTGGCGGACGGTTAAGAGATATTGACTACAGACTTATACATAGAACAGAATGAAGTTATCATTCCGGTACTAAGGTCAATATCATCTTATGGTGTATATTTTGTACAGTGATAAGTAGTGTAACAATTATTGTTATGTGTCAGTTTCTGAATTTTTCATGAGTTTCTCGTTAAACTCCAAATCATTTATAAACTCATCATAACTGACACTAACAAAATCCCTCATAAATTGAGGGGGAGCATTAAGATGTTACAATATCGGCTTGTAATTAATCAGTACATTTTCTCCCAGATTTTCTAGCATATTTAAATCCATTAAGATCCAAAATCTCAAAGGATTTGAAATTTTTGATAAGGGGAGAGAATGTGATTAAATATTAAAATCTGATAATAATGTGATCTTAAGACTCAGTCAGGTACTCTAACAAGAATAGTAAAGATATACTCTGATTTTGAAAAATACCAATTTGGAAAAAACACTTGTAGTGAAAACCATTGATGTTTAAGAAATCCAAGAGTAATCTTTATATTCTTAAAAAAACTTTTCAGTAAAAGAGTACCATTATTTGACACAAAAGTATGACTTTTTGATAGATAAATTTTCCAAAATCATGTGTTTTTCAAATATGTTTGAAAGAATGATGATTATACAACACAACTCATGAAACAACAACTGGATGGTCACTAAGTCACTCACTCTTCATTCTGATCATTACAGAACACGGTCGAAATCGGACATGACTTAGACCATTTACCCAATTGTGTTCAAAAGTCAGTCATAAATCATGTTGCACGGTGTTAGAAACACTCTTTTTCAAAACTTTGAAATTTGCCTTTGGAACATGAGAATCATTTTTAGAAATGATCACAGACATTTGAATCATAACTTTCATTCATTTTTCACAAATCTTCAGAAGCACATTTGAATCATTGATTACTAAATGAAAATTTTAGTTAATAACATCATATAATAACTGGATGGTCAGTAGATCACTCAATCATTATTCTGTTAATTTCGAAAAACGGTCGTAACCGGATGTGATCTTCACCATTTGCCCCATTTATCAATATAAAAATATGAGTTTATAACGAAATTTATCATTGGATTTGTTAAATGTCATTTGTTTAACAGTTAAGCCCATTTGAGTATCCTTAAAAACTTAGCCCAATAAAGGATTATCTGAAACCCATTAACAAAACCTATTAATGAATAACCGAAACCTAATACTTGCCCATTTGAAGGTACGAAACCTTTTAAGACTGGCCCAATTAGAATTTAAAAAACCCATATGTTGGCTCGTTAATAATTTTACGAAACCGTAACCTAAACATGTATTCAAATCTATTTTGGTATGAATGATCATGTGTTAAGAATGATGTTTAACTCAAATTTTCCAAGAAATCTGATTAAATGCCATCCTTACAAAAGAGTCCAGTAATCTACGAAAGTACAAATTTATCCTTACGAAACCTCTAACGGATATGTAACCTTTAGATTAAGGGTCCAAACACAGTGTTTTCAGCATCCGTCTTGTTTTTCTAAAGCCATTTTACCTTGATGACATGTCTGCCATTAGGTAATGGAACAAGTTCCCACACATCTAATCGTTTGAACTGATTAAGTTCATCTTGCATGGATTCGATCCTGCTATGATCAAGCATAGCTTCTTTGA
>BQNB010054497.1:0-36324 GCA_026074375.1 Tanacetum coccineum
TTAGGGTTAGCTACTCCATAATATTTTTTCATCTTTAGGGTTTGTATCAACTCTTGTTTCTTTCAATAAAAAAGTTCTTTAATGTTTAATCTTTTGTGCTATTGATCTTGTGATTAATCCATGGAATGATCTAGGGATCCTACAATAATGTTCTTTTTATTGATACTGAATGCATTGTCTTATCTCCTGACTTTAAGTTAACTGATGAAAATCATGTTTTACTTAGAGTTCCTAGAAAGAACAATATGTATTGTATTGATTTAAAGAATATTGTTCCTAAAGGAGGTTTAACTTGTCTTATTGTAAAAGCCACAATTGATGAATCTAAACTTTGGCATAGAAGACTAGTTCATTTAAACTTTAAAACAATGAACAAATTGGTTAAGGGAAATCTAGTGAGAGGTTTACCTTCTAAACTGTTTGAAAATGATCATACTTGTGTTGCTTGTCAGAAAGGAAAGCAGCACAAAGTCTCTTATAAGTCTAAAACTGTGAATTCTATCAGTCTACCTTTACATATGTTGCATATGGATTTGTTTGGACCAACATTTGTAAAGAGTCTTATAAAAAATATGTATTGCCTAGTTGTCACAGATGATTTTAGTAGATTTACTTGGGTTTTCTTTCTAGCTACTAAGGATGAAACTAGTGGTATCCTTATGAATTTCATTACAGGAATAGAAAATCTAGTAGATCAAAAGGTTAAGGTGATTAGGTATGACAATGGAACTGAATTCAAGAATAGAGTGATGAATCAGTTTTGTGAAATGAAAGGTATTAAAAGAGAATTTAATGTAGCTAGAGCTATTGAGCGAAATGGTGTAGCTGAAAGGAGAAATAGGACACTAATTGAGGCTGCTAAGACTATATTACCAGATTCTAAGCTACGTACTACTTTTTGGGCAGAAGCAGTTGATACTGCTTGCTATGTGCAAAATAGAGTGTTAGTAGTTAAACCTCATAACAAGACCCTATATGAACTTTTTCATGGTAGAACACTAGCTTTAAGTTTTATGAGACCATTTGGGTGTCCTGTTACAATTCTTAATACCATAGATCACCTAGGCAAGTTTGATGGAAAGGCTGATGAAGGATTCTTTGTCGGATATTCTCTAAATAGTAAAGCATTTAAGGTATTCAACAGCAGAACTAGGATTGTGGAAGAAAGTTTAAATATTAGGTTTCTTGAGAATAAATCTAATGTTGTAGGAAGTGGACCAGATTAGATTTTTAATATTGATGCACTAACCAAAACAATGAATTATGAGCCAATTGTTGCAGGTACACAGTCTAATGTTTTTGCAGGTACAAAAGCAAGTGTTAATGCATGTCAAGCTAGCAAGGAGATAGAACCTGTCAGAAATTACATTTTGCTACCATTATGGGCTGTTGATCCACCTATTAATTCCAATCTAATAAGTTCTGATGATGCTGGATTTAAACCTTCAAGTAATGATGGAAGGAAGGATGATGATGATTCAGGAAATGATAGTGAAGGTGATGATCAAGAAAAGCATGATTACATTAACAACACTAACAAGGTTAATGCTGTTGGCACTAATAAAGCTAACAGCACTAACTATGTTAATGCTGCTAGTTCATCTATTAATGCTGCTAGTACAAATAAAGCTAACTGCACTAACTATGTTAATGCTGCTGGTTTAAATGCTAATGATGCTGGCTCAGATGAATTTCAGAATGATCAAGGAGTGCCTGCATTGGAAGTTGATAGCATACCAGTGGATGATGAAGATGATATTCTAAAGGCTGACATGAGTAAATTGAATTCTTCAATTCAAGTGAGTCCTACTCCTACAACTAGAGTTCATAAAGACTATCCACTTGATCAAATAATTGGTCTTGTATAAGCACCTACTCAAACAAGGCAGATGACAAAGAATTTGAAGGAATATGGACTTGTTACTATTCTTAGACAAAGAACAAGTCATAAATACCTTCAAAACTGCTTGTTTGCTTGCTTTTAAGCTTATGCATCTTTTAAAGACTGTGTGGTGTATCAAATGGATGTAAAGAGTGCTTTTCTCTATGGAAAGATTAAAGAAGAGGTGTATGTTTGTCAACCACTCGGATTTGAAGATCCAGACTTTCCAAATAGAGTATACAAAGTTGAAAAGGCATTTTATGGGTTACATCAAGCTCTTAGAGCATGCTATGAAACCTTGTCAACATATCTATTGGACAATGGATTTCAGAGAGGAATGATTGACAAGACCTTGTTCATTAAAAGACTCAAAGGTGATATTTTACTAGTTCAAGTCTATGTGGATGATATCATCTTTGGTTCAACTAAGAAGGAGCTGTGTATTGAATTTGAGAAGCTAATGCATAAAAGATTTCAAATGAGTTCTATGGGAGAACTTACATTCTTCTTAGGATTGCAAGTAAAGCAGAAGAATGATGGTATATTTATCAGTCAAGATAAATATGTTGCTGAGATTTTGAAGAAATTTAGATTTAAGGATATCAAGTCTGCAAGTACACCATTTGAGAAAGGCAAGCCTTTTCTTAAAGATGTTGATGGTAAAGATGTGGATGTTCACTTATATAGATTAATGATTGGTTCATTGATGTATCTTACATCTTCAAGACCAAACATTATGTTTGTAGTGTGTGCATGTGCTAGATACCAAGTCAATCCAAAAGAATCACACCTTCATGCAGTGAAAAGAACTTTTAGGTATCTAAAAGGTCAACTTAGATTGGGCCTTTGGTATCCAAAAGATTCTACATTTGATTTGGAAGCATATACAGATAAAGATTATGCTTGTGCAAGCTTGGATAGGAAGTCAACAACAGGAGATTGTCAATTCCTAAGGTGCAAATTAATATCATGGCAGTGTAAGAAACAAACTGTGGTTGCAAATTCCACAACTGAAGCTGAATATGTTGCTGCTTCAAACTGCTGTGGACAAGTACTCTGGATTCAAAATCAATTGCTGAATTATGGGTACAATTTTATGCATACCAAAATCTTTATTGACAATAACAGTACTATTTGCATTGTTAAAAATCCTGTTTATCATTCAAGAACAAAGCATATAGAGATAAGACATCATTTTATAAGAGACTGCAATGAAAAGAAATTAATTCAAATGGTTAAGATTCATACTCATAAAAATGTTGCAGATCTTCTTACAAAAGCTTTTGATGTAAATAGGTTTCAATACTTGATTGCAAGTATTGGAATGTTAAATCTTTAAATCTCTTATCTTTTTATGTTTTTGTAAAGTTTTGTAAGGATTAGTGATGTTATTTGTGTCAATAAAAGTTTCTACTACTAAATATAATTAATGCTGCTAGTTATATTTAGGAATGCCATGTTAATACTGTTAGTTCAAGTTAATACTGCCAAATTAATACTGTTAGTTATATTTAGTGCTGCTAGGTATAATTAACACTGTCAATATCTTGGAATGTTTTTCTTGGTTTTGGGCTATTTTGCAGGTTAATGTGATGACAAGTGTGGATTGATGATGAAGTTTAGCCTCGCAAATGATTTGTAAGTAAGTTCAAAGGTATAAGAGTGTTTGAAACATATAGGATTCGGGTATCCTTTGAATGCTCATGCACTAGTATTTGGACTGTGCCCACTAGTGGAAGTGGATTATCTTACAAGTACTTGTACAAGTTTATTATTCCCAAGGCACTACATATCTCTAGGGATATGTTCTTCTCTATTAGAATAATTTGGGAAAGACTTGTGGTTAAACTTTTAGAATGAATCGGGTTAATGCTGAGTTAATATTGTTAGGCATAAACTTAGTACTATTGGATTAATACTGCTAGGCATAAGTTAGTGCTGCTAGGCATAACTTAGTGCCGCTAGCATAAGTTAATGCTGTTGAGGGTAATTTTTGAAAATTAATTGGGTGCGTCTCAATTAAATTGGTCTATTTAATTGTTCTCCCCTTTCAGTCTAACCTTAACTTTTAATCGATTTCAATTAACTCTCTTAAAGAACCCTAACTTTATTTCATCAATCAATCTCAAAACCTAATTAGGTGTAGGGTTGATCAGATGTTTGCGTGCGCATGCCTAAAGTGTAGTTAAGATGATTCTTTTTACATTTGGTAATCTAGATCAATACTGAAACGAGAAACAGAATCGTTAATTTATGAAATGACATAAGATCCATATTCATAATTAACATAGTAGCAGAAACAAAAAGGATGCAATAACTCATACCATAAGGTTGAGATGTTCACTGAAACCATACCCAGGTACTTTTGGGAGCATTGATGATGTTGCTAGACTATTTGTCAATGTTAGTATAGTTTATACTATGACGCTGACTTCCGCAAGTGGGAGCTATTGGAATGTGCGAAAGTCATAGTGATAATTATACGGCTAGAAGTACGTGAGCCTAAGGGGTCACACACTTAAACATTTAGATTACCTTTTTATTAAAATATGTAATAAGTATATTGGTATATTTATTATATATATATTTAATTTACCAACTATGAATACTTAACGGTTGTTAGTTAAGTAGTTAAATAGTCTAACAGTTAACTAACAGGAAGACTTCTAAATATAAGGTATTTAAATGTAAATACCATAGAATATTGTAAAAGGTCAAAAAGTCAATCGAAGGGTAAAAATACCCTTAGGAAAACCGGATATAGGAGGGGGAAAAGGAAACAAGGCTTTGGAAGCCCATAAAATCACTTTGGAAACAAGTAACCTCCTTAGGGTTTCACCCCTATATAAAGAGGGTTATTATTTACAAAGTTAAGGATCCTAAACCATAAAACACACCAAAATTTAGTGGTGCCCCCCCCCTTTGGATCGATTTTATGAAGAAAACCCTAATTAGGGTTTTTAAGGTTCAAGTATTTAAGTATTGGTGAGATCTAGCAATCAAAGGTTATTGTTTGAGATGTTTTGTGGATACACTTAGAGGGATCATATCTTTGATCCTTAAGGGTTTTGGTGGTTGATCTTGGCGTGTAGGGGGTACATGAATTGGGGCCGTTCTTGGTCCTTGATCTTCACCTTGATTAAGTTCAAGAAGGTATGCCTTAATCTTGTTCTTTGTTTATGTTAATTATTAGTAGCATATGTGATCCTTCTTCCGCTACGTTTTCTCTTGATGTTATCATTAATAAATGTTATTAGTTCACTAATTCCAACAAGTTCTTTGTAACACCCCCAAAATAGGCCACAGCAGAATATGATGTTTATGGGGTATTACTTCATAGATCAATAACACAAGTTATGGGAACGACCTCTAAAAGAGTCGTTTAAAAACTGATACATTGGATTTCATAATTGGTTCGTTACAAAGCTCATAGGCTTAACTTGTTTAATTTGATAATGTAAAGATTTCACAGCATAACAATATCCCAAAATGTAATGCACGTAAATCTTTATAATAACATGACTTCAAAAGATGACCACCCAATGTATCCTTGACTTGCACCTTATTGACCTGAGAAAACATGTTTAAACTGTCAACAATAATGTTAGTGAATTTATAAGTTTATAAGTTTAATGAAGCGGATAGCAAGATTTCCCTATAATAAAGTAACGAATACAATACCACAAAATGTATTACGATATGCACTAAGCTTATGACACTGAAGCTAAACAATGTATGTATATCAAATACATATAAATGATAGTGCCCAATGTAGACGTTCAACTCGTAACATCTATGAGTCCGAAATGGTATACGTTTGTCATTCCTGGCCAACCGGTAAACTAGCAAGCGCTACTTGCTCGAACGGGGATGTTAATTCCCAAATAGATCTATTCATAACATTCACGCTCACATAATGCAATTAACAATTACATATATGCAATTAACAGTTCATGATGATGGGCATATTGGGTTACAGCTACTTAGGCAAACTTATAATATTTGAATTAAAATGTACTTGCATGTATTTTATAAAACAAACATGATCTCATCCCCGAGATTTGATAAATGATTAAAAAGTATAAAATGGGGACTATAAACTCACATCAAGTAATGATAATGTAATAGCAAGGTAGTGGCACGAAAAACGATGCAAAAGACTTTATCTGCAACCTATGAAAAAATAATACATATTTACTAAACGGAAAAATAATAAGCTAAATAGTTGCAATCTCGTCCCTAGTGTGTGCTTGAGCTCTATTTAAAATAATGATGGTTGAAAACAATTTCTCGTATTAAAATGGTCAACTTTATTGGGTCAACGTTGTCAAAATATAATATGCAAATTACGACTTTGGAATTTTTGGAAACTAGGTTATCTAAACTCTAAAACATTAGTTTAGATCAGCCCTTGGTTTAGTCTCTAAGTGTGTAAAATAATTAGACGAAATAGTGACGTTTACTAATTGAGTTAAGTGTAAATATTATCAAGTTTTAATGTTTGACGACTTAGAGTTTTACAATATAATTACGAATTTGTTGGTTAACGATAATGATAACTAAAAACATATTTGAAAACTTAACCATGTCGTCTACAAATTTCGTTAAATAAGTCGTGTCCAAAAAGGCCGTTTAACGGGTTAAAAATAGGGCTAAACATACGCGTGTCACTAGGATAGTTTTTCCCAGACTTAGAAAAATATAGGGGCCTTATTATCAGCATGTATCGTTTGCGTGGTCAGAGTTTTGGGCTCAGATTGCAACCTCGTTACTCAACCTTAGGACGAAACAAAGGTACCTTAGTAAACTAGGTCTGACCTATTTTAATTTATCTTCTATATGTTTCGTGTGTCGGGGTCGTTAACTAGGTCAAAAGTGGTCGAATAATGGGTGTTGCTCGTGAGTAGGCCTGACTAGTTGCACACCAGGTGTTCGACAGTTTGTCGATACCTATGACGAACAGCCAAGTACACACTTGATTTGCGAGAAGATTACTAATTTAAAAAGGATGATTTCTATTCCATATTAAAGTTAGCACTTTGGACTTTATTTAACATAATTTAGTTCGTCATTTCACTTGGTAAAATTGTCACAATAATTCAAGGAAAAGAGCTCGCTAGCTGCGTTACAAAAGAGGGTAAAGTGACAGTTTTTCATGTCTAACTTTGAGACCCTCTAACTTCTTCGTCTCTTGACAAAAATTAGTGATTCTAGGGGTAAATTAATTCTTACATGTCCTATTTTTGAAATAATTAGAGTTTCGGTTTTTATGACCATTCCTAGAGGCCGAATAATGCACTTAAAGTTACATGGGTGTGCTGCATTTTATACTAACAACGCATATACGTTTTTTTCTTTCTATCTAACCAACGTGTCTGATATGTGCTTAATTACACATATCTTTTACCTCTAAAAACGAGCTTAAATGACCAAAAACAGACAAAAACTGCCAAATATATGTTTGTTTTGCATTTGTATTATGCAGGAAGTGGATATCATCAAAAAGACAGAAAACCAAGCCAAAATGACAAAACTGAGCATGGAATGGAAAAGACTGTGCAAAATCAAGGCCAAAGTCCAAAAATGGCATATAATAGATAAATAAACGAGAGTGTAGGGCTCACAAGAACCTTGGAGGGCAACGTTGCTTAGATTGAACCAACCAAAAACCCTAATGGTGCAACCCTTAATGACTCGCGGCAAATACCCAAACCAAAAGTCGTTCCACACACTTAGGCCTCGCCGACGTACTTATAACACCACAAAGACACCACTCAACTAGCTCGTACTTCGACCAGAAAAGGGAAACCAAAAAGGGACGAATTGAGTGTTAGGGTTTTTAAGGTTTTTAGGGTTTGGATATTCTTGTATTTGAATGAAGGGATGTTTGTTGTTGTCGAACCAGAACCCAAAGGGATTAAGAGATTGTGAGAGTTGGTGATTTGTAGTTATGGTGGTCTTGTGAAGATACCAAACTCAGCCAAGGTTTTATAACCGAATAAAAAAAGGAAAAGAGACTATTCAAAAGGGTGAATCACATGTGTATGTAGATTGCAAGATGGGGCCAAGTATCTTGATACTAGATCTAAAAGAGGTGTTTACTGTTTGATGCTTATGAAGCAAAACCGATGATATAGCAGCTTAAAAAATCACGAGCAGGCATGGTTTTATAGAAAGAGATTATGGTGCTTCTGATACATTGGTAACAAGGGTATTTAGGATTCCGAATTTTTGTTTTTTCTAAACTCAGCCGAATATATGCTAATTTTTAGGATTACATAGTTTTATCTAGTTGTATATTTAATCCTCCCTACAAAACAGTATAGAAGTCTCTAGTCAGGATTTTGGTGTAGATTATACTAAAGATTTTTACGTTGGATTAATAAAACGAGGATTATATAACTTTTCTTGTCGCGAAAACAAATTAAATAACGAGTATGAAGAGTTCGTGTAAAGTCTTAATGAGTTTAAGTTACGATTCTAGCTAACGTTGAATTTTTGATGCCTACGGGATTTGACGTATGTGGTTTAAACGGGAGTAAACACACACAAACCCAGTAAATATAAAGGAAAATGAAATAATTGGGATCGTAATATGACCTGAAAAACACGGGGTGTTATATTATTTTTCACTTGCATCAAATACCAAAATATATAACTAACACAATTGATTAAATATTGATGTTTACGATGCAAAAAGGCTGTCCATATCAACCATGATACCACTTTCCAAATTTTTTCTGATTCATATTTATCTTTTTTACTTTCCACTTGACACAAAGTAAAAAAGCAAAGACTTTTAGTATTTTAGCCATGTGATTACTGAAAAGAAAAACAAAACCATATCACTTGTCTTTTTCACACCATTAGCTATTTGTGGCTACAATTCATATTCTTCATAAAGATAATGTTTAATCTTCTTCATAAAATAATGCTTGTTTCATATTCAAAAAACTGATATAAAATAATGTTGTCTTTTTCACACCACTATCATCACTTCACTATCATTATATATATTCCGATAAAAAACAACCACAATGAATATGAATCTCAACAAACTTCTAATAACAGAAAATCTCATGGTTCACTCTTCCCAACGCAACAACGACGAAGATGATGGCATCACCTCTTAAAAACCACAACAAATCAAAAATGAAACAATCATATGATGAATCACTATAAACCATGGGCATAGGTGTTAGAGGACATGTCTAAAATTACCAAAACCCAAACTCGCCAGTTTTGGGAAGTCGCTACCTTCCTCACTCCTTTGTCGAAAAAATCGCAACAGTCATCGGAAACCTTTGTTGGTGAGAGTAAATGAGAGAGTGCGTGTGAAATGAAGAAATGAGTAAATGAGATGAGTGTACCCACCCTTAACTGGTGTGTTAATTTTTGTGGTATTACAAAAATGCCCTTCAGTAACTAATTATATTAAAATGATAATTAATCTACACCGTTATATTTAAAAAGGATGGATGGTTGAGATGAAATGGTTTGTTCTTTAGATAAAGACACGATAGGGGGAGTGCTGGGGCTTGGATCAGAAACAACATTATTGACGGTGTATTTATTTGCATTTTGATTTCCAGGTTTCTTGTAGTTTGGAGGATATCTAATGAGATCAAAGCACCTTTCAACAGTGTGGCCATCCTTATTACAATTAGTGCACTTTAGATTCGGATTAGGTCCTCTTTTAATAAATTTTTATTGTTTTCATTCCCTTTTTAATGGAATTCTTATTATGAATAGGGGGGTGTATGGGGGGGGGGTTTGGTAGTGGGGGCTCGCATTGGGGGGGGGGGGGGGGGGGGGGGGGGGGGGGGGGGGGGGGGGGGGGGGGGTGGGTGATTTGGGGGGTGGGTGTATTGGGGATAAGTGGAAGAGAGGGTTTAGGGGTGGGGGTATTGGGGGAGAGTTGTGTATATAAATTTGTTAGAGAGGTTCATTGCTCAAAACAACCCTCTCAATCAGGGCCGTAATAACAATAACCAAGCATTTATTCCTTTACATCAAAGGCAGTTGCAGAGGGTGTTTTTGACGCATTGTTCATAGAAGTCACATTCCGGTGAGACTCCTCTCCCGAGACAATTGTAAAATCAGTCGTAACGAGAGGAAGAGGTTCCCTTGTGAGAATGTTACTCCTAATGGGCTGATAAGTATCATCTAAACCCATAAGAAACTGTATAAGTTTGATTTGATTAGCATGATTTTTCATAATGTTTGGCAGCTTCACACGTGCAAGGGGGAAGACTAATCATGGCATCAAATTGTTTCCATAGACTATTGAGATTATGATAATATTCAGATAGAGAAGACCCATTTTGATTTAAAGAGTTAATGTTTTTATGAAGATTAAAGATCACAGATCCATCATCTTTATCATAAGTATCCTTTAGGTCAATCCACATGTCATATGCAGTTTTGGAATAAATCTGACTAGCATATAACTCGGTACTAACAACATTAAGATCTAAAGATAACAACCACATAAATTGCAATAAATCCCATTGATTACAAGAAACGATCATCAGAACTTCCTTTTTACACGTTCCATCTATAAGCCTAATTTGCTTTATTTCTAAGCAAAATTTCCATAGCACAACCCACATTTTATAATTATCAGTTCTGTGAGCTTGAAATTATTAATGGGGTTGGGGAGGTATCATTAGAATGCAAAAATAAAGGGTCACCAAATTTAAGGTCAGATAATCTACTTTCATTAGACTTATCAGAATTATTAGATATACTATCATCAGCATCATCAACAGACATGATAATCAACAAAGATAGAAAACCACTAGATTAAAAATGATAGAACAAACAATACTCGCAAATAATTATAACCAAATGATTAGCAAAAAAACTACCAGCAGGCAAGACAAACACAACAGATGCTTATAGAAGACACTTATAATAAACCAACAAAAAACAAAGATCACACCAAAGGAAGTAACGGATCCCTGATTATACCCTGGTTTACCAATCTAGGATACAAAAAAGACAGGTTAGGTTAAGAGAAACTAACAGATCACGTAGATAGCACATCGGAAAGATAGGATCTACCAAAACCTTCACTTAGGGGGATAAATACAATGACAGAACCTCACGAACACCAGTTTAACTAAACAAGCACCACCCAACACCTAATTAATGATATAAAACAGAAACGCTATCGTAACCATAATATTAAAATATTAGGGTTTTTTCCACAATAACCCATGAAGAAAACTCATTTCACACAAAAGATTAACTAGAGAGAGAAAGTTGAGAGAGAAAGTAAAAAGGAAAAATAAGAGGTTGATTGAAGCAATGTGTAAAATTACAAAGAGAACCAACACCCTCTCCATGTGTGGAGAGGGTATTTATACATAGTAAGTGACCGGTTGGGCCTTAGCTTGCATGGACTTTCCATGGGCCTTAGACTAACTACCACTTAGTTCCAAATAATTGTAATAGGGTGGGGCTATCTAACCGATATCTAATGAAATGACCGAGAATTTTTCTAGGAATTCATTTGAATTCACCAACAATCTCCCCTAAGGGAGGTCCACTCAGTGTACAAAAGCTCAACAGAGCTACTATGCTGAGTCTTCATTCTTGTGCTCGCAGACTTCATTTTCTTTTCTTTTTCTAGTAAATATGGTGTAGTGATCATAGACTTTAGGCTTAAGCTTGTTCCTTTAGCTTGGACTTGACATGAATATGTGATCTTGAGCATCTTGAGATCATCAACCAAGCATAATCTCGTTTCGCCATCTTGTAAACTTTGCCATCTTGTGAACTTGTGACTTTTGGACCGACATGCTCATACTATTCTTGATGTTTGAAAGCGAGTGTAACCATCTTTCTTGATATTCTTTAACTTTAACACTTCGTCACTTCGAGAAAGACGTTCGGTATCAGAGTGACAGAAACTTCTTTGAAATTCTTTGACTTTAATACTTCGTCACTTCAAGAAAGACGTACGGTATCAGAGTAGCGAAAGTCTTGAAACATGTACTTGAGCTTTCATGGTATCTTTATAAATGTCGGTCGGGTATGAGCATGTGGTTATGAATCTTGTGAGTCAGCTAGAATCAGGTACCTTCACCTCCATCTTTAAGTATCCTATATTAAAACAGTTAGCAATAAAGCGGGGACGAATATGGCTTTGTCATTCGCCCGTGTTTGGTTGGAGTAACCTTCGAATCCATGAGGATCGACCTGTGATCAGGTAGATTCAATTTAAGAAGAATCTCATTGACAGGATTTCCAGCTGAAGTATTGAGTCTTTCTAACACATGTCTATCAGATTCATCAAACTCAGCATGTTCTTTTATCGGAACGTCTCAAAGCAGACAGTACGATAAGAGTGAACCAGCGAGTTACTAACTCAACGGTTGAAATAAAAAATTGATTTGAAAATCAATCAACGTGTCACTTGCTAAAGTGGTTTTGTGACACATCACGAAGTGTTTTAATCATTTCAAAATTCATCATCATCGTCAATTCATAACCAGGAACAAGTTTGGATTCTTTAGAATCGCACCATCATTTCTTTTTTAGTTGTCACAAGTTGATTCATATAGAATCGCAACAAGTCACCTACCCTGAGCCTTGTTTGATGTATGACTCATTGCAGGATTTCCATCTTCACTGTGAATTATATCACTCGATGTTTGGCAAAACACAAGGATAATAGCGTAGGAACTCTAATGTAATATCTTGTTATTCACATTTGTGTCATTAAGCAAGCATAATTTACAGTGTCCTAATGAGATTATAGATGATCTCTTTGGTCTAGATTTAATAGTGCACTTTGCTTTTAGTGATCGCGAGGGCTGGAGCAGACAGCCACCTTTTCCATAGCAACTAAGTCGGAGTGAAGATAACGATAGAAAGATAGGGGGGGATATATGGGGGGGGGGGGGGGGTAGTTTATTAATCAAATGCGTGTAATCTCCATGAGAAATGAAACAAGAGTCTTTTGAGAGACCTTGAGTGGTTAGTGAGGGTTGTGTATAGCGTCACTGGGTCTATAACAATCTTCAATGTCAGACAACAACTTAGTGTTTCTGACAGTTTATGTATTGACCTGGTATCTACCTAAGTGTATGGAGGGCTTCTTTCTTTTCTCCCTTTATCCTTACATTTCTTTTTCATTCTTCAACCCCTTCAGTGCTTATCGAGACTTCATCACTAACACCTTGTTGGGTTTATTCCAGTGCTAGCTCCATCTCAGTCGGCACTTTTCCCGATTCTCACTTTTTCTCCTTTTGTATCATACCTAAGGACTTCTACACTAACTAGTAGATATCCCTGGGTAGATCCCTCCGGTTTTGGTTGGATCATGGGATTTGAATACCTATGACTAACCACCTTATAACTCCATAAATGTAAGTGCATGGTTGGTCTTTTGGGTATTCCATCACAATCAAAACCAAAATCATTGAAAAAATTCAATCAAAGTGTTTGATATGAATATCAAAAGATTTACACTTTGAGAGTTTTTCATCATCACTAAAAGATCCCCCTTAACATGTGCATCGTAATCGTAGTACATGCTAAGTGTGGAGTGCATTGAGTCTATTTTATACAATCACATTTCAATATAAATTAGATGCAGTTTAATCACATTTTCTCCCCTTATCTAAAATGTTAATCCCTTGATATTTTGGATATCAATTGAATAAACGTTCGGGGACACAATGTTACACGATATATATAACATTTTAATGCTCCCCCTCAATGTTTGAGGGTATATAAGACAGTGTTGAGTATAATAATTTGAAATTTTTTGAATTTACTAAGAAATTCTTGAAAATTTTGTACTCGAGCACTCCTTATTATCACCATAAGTCTACACTACATATATATATTTTCACAAGATTATTATGTACGAGGTTTGACCTGTATGATGAGAACATCATATGATAGAATCATATGGTTCTTTGTAGTAGCCGTAGGTCTCCTTCATACAATCTCCCACCAACGAACTTTTCTAAGCTCCTTGATAAGTGCTTAATTACACATACCTTTTACCTCTAAAAACGAGCTTAAATGACCAAAAACAGACAAAAACTGCCAAATATATGTTTGTTTTGCATTTGTATTGTGCAGGAAGTGGATATCATCAAAAAGACAGAAAACCAAGCCAAAATGACAAAACTGAGCATGGAATGGAAAAGACTGAGCAAAATCAAGGCCAAAGTCCAAAAATACCAAAGTCAGATCAATACTAAGAATCAGCAGTCAAACCGTAGCCGAACTGAAGAAATACTAATTGATCAAGTCTTAACCCAACTGTGGGCCGGAAAGCCCAATATATATCAATGAAGAACTGTGAGACCAAATAGGGCCCTCAATCAATTTCAACAGCCATTTGTGTGCAATTGACATAAAGACCAGTGGAAGACTTTGAAGGCCCAATCCTAGCCCGAGTTACAGCAATCTCAGCCCTTGTTACACACAAAACCCACTCCTGAACCTTATTGACTAAAAGCAATAACATAAGCCTAAACCGTTAAATGGGCCCAAGACACCTCAGTGGGCACAATACAAGCCCAATGGGCCCACACAATCCCAAGCCCAACCACCTTTTTATAAACAAAAATGTAAATTTTAAAACTTTGTTTTATAATTAAAAATGAAAAAAATAAAACTTTAGGGGCTAAATTGCCAAGTTTGAAAGTTGTTTTAAAAAGAAAAAAGGTTTAAACAAACACAAGGGCTGAAAATGCAATTAACCCTAACCTTCTTTATTTCTTTTAGTTAAAAACAGCAGGGACCATTCTTGTAATTCACCAAAACTCTCTTTTATCTCTTTAGTTATAAATCAAAGGGACCATTCCTGCCACTTTCTAAACCTTCATTATAACTAAAAAAGGGCTGAAATAGAATGAAAAGAGAGAAAGAGTTGAGGGACTCTTTGTGCCTCTTCCCCAAACTTTACGTTTAAACCTGCTAACCATAAAAACAGTACCCCCCGTACCCGCCAAAAATCAAACCCACCATTTCCCACTGTTTTCCTCCCAAAACCACCTCTCAAGTACCCTTCCCAGCTCACCTACACCACTTCCCACAACCCATTGGCCCTATAACCCTCTCCCTGGCACAAACACTCAACCCCGTACCCCCCATCCATGGCTGAGAATGATGCAAGGCAAACCAAGGGTTAGGATTGCTTGGGGAGTGTCCTACTCTCACAGCTAACTCAACCCAAGTCAAAGAGAAGGCAAAGGAGCCTCTATAAAAGAAGAAAAGCAAGCCGAAGTTGAGAGCACCACTTTTACTAGTTTTTAGTTTAATTTAAATACAAGTCTTTCTTTTAAGCATTTTAGTGTAATTCAGTTCCTTTAAAAGAGTTTATGTTGTAATATTTCCGTTTCTAATAAAAAGTTAAGTTTGTTCTTGAATTTGCTACTATTGAAATTTTAAGTCTCTTATAAAGCCTTTTAATCTCTTTAAACCTGTTTAAAAAAAGCATTTAAGCTATTAAGTATCTCTTGTAACAACCTTGCTCTGCCTTCATTTCACTTAAAAATCAGTAGAAACCATTTTCTATAAAATAAGGGAGTGTTTGGTTTAGCACTTAAAATGGGTCAAATGGGGTTGGTTATGGGTCAAGTGCACTCAGCCACTTTTGGCTGAGTGTGTAGGCTTCATTAGGCAACTTAAATCACCAATTTTAGTTTGAAAATAAGTTTTTAGGGTTCTTTTATAATTCTGTCAAATTTGAATAAGCAAAAATGAGCTTAAGTGCTCAAGCTGCTTAAGCAGCTTAAGCACTTTGTTTTTGTGTTTGTTGTGTTGTTTCTAGCCAACTTACAAGTCCTTGTTCTGTCCCTTTGGTAAGACCAAGTCACCAAGTGTGTATGTATGCATTTGTGTTTTTGAAAATAGCCATTTTTAAGCCCCAAAATCAGCAGCTTATTGAGCTTTTTAGCCTTTAAGCTTATGAGCTTAAGCTCATTTCCATCCCTTTTAAATCTGTTTTCATTTGGTTTTAAGTAAAAAGCTCATATGAGCTTATTTTGATAAGCCAAAAAGGGCTTTAAGCCACTGTTTTACCTTCCCCTGGTGCTGAGCACCAATATTAAGCCCCCCATTTCTAGCTTATTAGCAATTAAGCTATAGGTTTAAATTGCTTTTTATCATAGCTTGTAGGTGTCCCTTCTAGGTTTAGCAGCTTATTTGCCTTAGATAGCTTCTTAGTGTAGCTTAATTTTAGCTTAAAAGTCCACTTTTTCTGTTTTCTTTTAAAAAACTGTCACATAGCTTATTTCATTTCTAGCTTATTTTAAGGCTTATTATAGGTTGCTTTAGCTTATTTAGGATTCCCCTTCCCTATTTATCTGTCCCCCATAGATTTTAGCTTATCTAGTTAGCTTAAACTTCAAAGAAAAAGCAAATAAGCTCATAAGCTTAATAAGTTTCTGTCAGCCCAAAAGCTCACATTTTTAGCTTATTTAGTCCACTACAGCTTATACTCCTTTTATGAAAAATGTTCTCCTAAGTCCCCTTTACAACTTTGCTTCTTTAGCTTTTTGATAATAAGCACTTTGGACCCACCTTGCAATCGGGGTCGCACTATCCCAGGACCAATTGTGTAATTTCTTCTTTAGTAGTTACCATATGTTAGTCCCTGTGGTTAGTTAGCCTGTTACCCCTTTGTCCTTGGCCTTTTCACTGTTAGTCCTTAGGTTAACCACTATTTAGTTTATTAATTTAATTAATATAACTTAGGTTAAAGGTTTAATTAGTTTAATTACCTTTATCACATATAATCAGTAAAATTGGGCATTTTTTAATATTTTTAGAATTGTTAACCTTTTTTTTATTTAATTTTATTTTTCAGAATTTTTATAACTTTTTTTTTTTGTCTTTTTCGTTTTTCTTAGTTTTAATTAGTTATTAATCTTTAAAAATTCATAAAAAATCCAAAAATTAATAAAAAAATATTTTTCTTTTTTGTAAAATTTTCTTTTGTCATTTAGTGTCTAGGAAAAATATAAAATTTAGTATAGGCTTTATTTTTCTTAAATTTCAGTTTTAGACCCGTTTTACCGGGTGCGTTTTACCGTTTCTTTTCGTTTAGCATTCAAACGACCTCCGTTTTAGTTCTAGTTTTCTTTATTTTTCAAATTAAGTTAATTAGAATTTAATTTTGATTTTTAATTTAATTTAGCATTTATTTTTCTTAATTTTTAATATTTAGGTTTCCCGATACCTTATTCTGTTCCCCGTATTTAATTTAGATTTAATTTTAGGATTTCCCTATAACTAATTTTGTTTCCCGTAGTTTTTAAGATCCCCATTTCCTTTGCTTGTTTTCCCGTAGATTAAATTAAGTTTTATTTAATTAATTTTAGTTGTAATTATATCAGTGTTTCCATCATATATTCTCCATCATTCAATTTCTCATCAAACCAGGATAATTTTCAATTGCAGCCTCGTTGGGACATACGACCCGGGAATATCTCTTCCGGAATCTTTTTATTATTGATTCTTTCTTGTGTATTTTATCCTTTTGTGGAATTTGACCTTTTGCCTTGGTCAAGGGCATTCGGTCAGGATCTGTATTAGGGTTGCTATATAAGTGTGTACTATTTCACGAATCAAGTATTCTATCATAAGCTTGGCAAGGATACACATCTCCACCACTAAAGCTAAGGAGTAACAAGTTTAAAAAGGTAAATTGGGTTAAAAGGTTTAAGGGTTTGATCACTCTTTCTAATCTCTATTGATACCAATATTCCAGAAAAGGCAACAAAACCACATATACACATCCATAACGATGGAATAGATACATATGATTGCTCATTCTTTAACTCGAATAAGCTAAAGAATAGGACTAGTAGTCTTCACCAAAAGTCGTAAACCAGCAAGGGAGACAAAACCATATATGCACATCCATAACGATGGAATAGTGTAGGATCTCGTTAACACTTCACTTCATACAATCGATCACGAAATCGGAACTAGAAATGAGAAAGAGAGAGTTGTTCTAGAGAGAGAAACTAGAGAGAGAATTGAGGGAGAAAAGAGAAAAAATATTTTTAGATATTTTGAACAACTAATTTTTCCAAGTGGAAAAGTTCCTTATATACCCCGACACTTAAAAGTGACGCGCGGGATATTTAACTAGGACCCGGGCTCGGGTTTTGCTTTGGATTAAACCCGAAACATATACAATATTAGATTAACTATCGAGCCTGATTCCCGATAATATTCTATTACAACGTTAACTAATTGATTGACCGAGACTAAAATACATAATGAACGAACTTCATGTTCGACTCAATATTTTGAGGCTAACATAGGTGTACTTGAAAATTTGTTTTAACAAATCCATTCTTAATTACTCGAACTATATCAACTCTTCTAAAGAACAAGCAAAACTACTTACAACAATAAAACTGGATTGTAACTTGTTTATTAATGTAAAACATTTTGTTTACAGAATTACCGAACTTTTATTCCCCGCCTTCAAAATTTTAAACTTAGTAAAAACTTTAAAAGTCACGAACATTATCATGACAAACGTATTCATCTCACAAATACAAAGAAAGAGTTGATGTTTGGACACGATTTTTGTTGCGTTCGCGCTGTGAGATTAAGGGTCTGTTTGGTTTGCGGATGGGATTCGGATTTGGATTCAAAATTGGATTCAGATTTAGATTTAGAATTGAGTTGTGTTAAAAGTTGTTTGTTTTGTGTATTAGGAATAAAATTAATATTATATTTTATTATAAAGAGGTTCCACCACATTCTAATATAAAAACAATGATACGTACGAAATAAATTAAAATATATAAAGATGTCTCACCAGATTAACATAAAATGATATTAAAATATTGTGTGTAAAAGCAAGAGACCCACAATTGGAATACAAGTATGTCAGAAAGGTATTCTATGAGTCGGCTTTATAAAAGCCCAAAGAAGAATGGTATCAATTACTGTTTTAAAAACACAAACCACTCAACAAACAATGATTACCGTCACATCAACTACAAAATCCATACCAAAGTGCAATCAACAAACACGCGCCTAAATCAAACTTTAATATTTTGATACTATATTATTAAATAACCTAAAAGGTAAATGCCTAATAAAGTAACTAGGAATACATAGATAATTTTAAGGGGCATTTGATAGGCGGTATTTCGGCCTGAATAATGGACATGATTTTCACAGACAGAGTTTGTGGAATTGCATAAGTAGCATAACACAAAAGAATGCGAATCTAGATCCCATTCAACAAAAAGGGGTGATATACTCAGATCAAGAACACGTTTCCTTAATTGTTCAAACCCGCCAAACTTTATTTTTCTTTTAAAATACTAACTATTTGTGTTAAATAAAAATACAAAAGGGCCAACCTCAATTGTTATGGCCTATACATTAAGGGCCCGTTAGGTCTAAAAGTTTTAGGCATCGGATTCGGAATTAAATTAGGTTTGATTAGGAAAAAGAACTAATATATCATATAATTACTAACTAATACAACTAAATACAAAATATCTTAATAAAAAAATACAAACTAATATTTTATAATTTAAAAGAAAGAAAGACTAACATAGCACAAACGATGGCCCTCATTGTCAGAAACCAACCGAACCCCATCTTAGGGTCCTTTGTTTGTAATGGAATTGAATACTCCCCGATCGCAAGTCCAAGATTTGTATTTGGAATAAGTGATTTATTTATGATTTGAAATATTTATTATAACAAAAAAGAAAAAAAGAGAAAAAATTAAATTAATAAAACAAATACAATTAAAAAAAACTTGTAAAAAGAGAATCAACACAAGAAAACCACAAAACCTAACCATTGTAATCAATATTTAGGCTTTCGACACAATTTTTTTGAAATCCAAACCATCATTTTTAATAAACCAAACGATGATATGAAGGAGAGTCCGAATCTTTCATTCAATGACCATGAAACAAACAAACCCCTTTGATAAAACCTTCTATTTAATAATATAATAATTCAAAACCAAAAGTATGAAAATTAACCAAACATCTATAAGTGTCCTGTCAACATAAAATCCCATACCAAAGTGTGGCAAACAAACACAACAACAACCCTAAAACTTTAATACCAAACAAAGCAAACAATGATAGTCATATATTCTAATTCCATTCTACTTATATTATCAAAATCCATACCAATATGTGATCCGGGTAGCAAACCTAACACACCTTAGTTTTTAGCAAATCTTTTAGTTAAAATGTATTTATATAGATTTTGTGCCTAAGATCGATCGATTATGTTGAAGAGGGTTAAAAGTAGTAATTTTGGTTTTTTGGTATTTAATAATAAGAGGAATAAAAAATTCTTGTCATGTGTAAAAGAAATAAGCAAAGACCTTTTGCAGTATACTCAAATGCTTGTTGAAAATTGAATAGCACAACACATGACTTACCATTAAAAAAATAAAAAAGTGCAAAATATATTCATCTTGTGAAATAACGCTCATGTTTCTTGCTTAACTTAGCGCAGTTTTTAATCCGTCCTATAGTAAAATGGAGGCATTATAACATCCCTCAGACGAACAGGAGGGTTGCAATTTTTTCCCGCTAAGTACTAACATGGGTCTAACAGGAATGTAGTGTTGTCTTTTTGCTTCCATATGTGTGTTGGTGAACATTGGCCTTTTAAAAAAAAAATTAACTTATAATTTTTTTAATTAAAAAAAAGAAATTTTTTAATTTTTTCGATACGTTATTTTTCCGTTTGTGCTGAAGTATGACCTCATTTTTTACTTGGTAAAAAGAAAATTTAATTTCTTAAGGAAAAAAAATTACATTCCTAAAAAAATTAAACTTTTCATACGTTATTTTACCAAGTAAAAACGTTATTTTATATGCTTTTGTACGTTATTTTACCAAGTAAAAAACGTTATTTTACTTACTTTGTTTTTCATTTGTATAAAAATAATTGTAACAATATATTAAAAATGCACCGACTTAATTAGATGTATCACTAATCTTTTAGATAGTGTATACCATAATATATTTTCTAACTAAAATTTGATGTATATACTTATATATATACATTTTAATCAAACTGAACCATAAACTTTAATCTTTTAATTCGTTTCAGTTTTCTTTTTGATTCTTTTAGGTTCGGTTTTCAGCATACTTTTAATCTCAAAAATAAATATCCTCCTACACACAATAATATTATATATTTTTTTCTTCACTCATTCTCTCTCTGCATCTAAACCATCAATTCCGACACTTGTCAGGATCATGCGAGTAGGTTTGGTTTTTCAGCATACCTTTAATGCTTGAATCTTATACAACTGACATGTGCATGCAATCATGGGGCAGGTCAAGCTATGTTAGAGAAATGATTGAGCTTTGGGCCAATGTGGAGTTCCAACGTAGTTGTCTATGCCTAAACTTGTTGGGGAAGGGTTCTATATGTGTACTATTCGTATTGAGTATGAGTAGAAACCTCCTGGGTGTGCGTGTTGTAAGGTTTTTGGTCATGTTCATGATGAGTGTCCCGAGAATATAGGCTTAGATGTGGCGAAGAACTTAAAGAATCCTAGCCAAGCTCCTAGAGGTGTTTCGGTTGGTCTTAAGGTGGGATTTAAAGCAGTCAAACAAGTTTATAGACCTGTTTCTAAAAAGAACAATGTCAACACTATTGGCAATAAGAAGAAACATGTGGAGTCTAGAAAAGTTTTTAGTAATCCAAACCCATTTGATGTGCTTAATTCGGTTTAACTAGTACCTTGACCATAAAGCTTCCATTCAAGGCGAGTTCTTTTTTAGACAAGTGACAATAGGATAAACGAATATAGACTAAAATACCATAAGAGATCGCCTTCGTCTTCTTCAGACTTCTTGTTTCTCACCCAGATCATACATAGAATGCAAAATAAAAAGAAAAAAAATTATCAAAAAGACAAAACATAGTTTAGTTAGTACTTTGAGCATGAAGTTTCTAATAATGACGAGTTCATTTTACGACAAGTGAATATTGTAAACATGAATAGAACCTAAAATATCACAAGAGATTACCTTCCCCGTCACTTCCGTCTTCATTAGTGATTGAATTTAAACTAGACCTCTTATATATATATATAATATATAATAAAATATATATAATAAGTATAATCTAAAAATAATCAATGAAACCGAGAAGTAGTATAGAATATCCCCGGGTCGTTTATCCCTAACGAGGCTGTGCTTGAAAGTCGATACAGTCGGAAAATTAGAGTTTTAATGAGATTAATGATTTGGGAGTTTAGAAAGCTAAATTAATCAATTATAAGCAAAAACGACTGAGAAAAACCTATAAATTATGAAATTAGACTGAAAAACGAGAGCAGAAATCCCGAACAAGGGGTCAAAAACCTAAAATCTTAAAAATTAACCCTACAAAGAGATTTTTACTTCTAATCTACTCTAGGGGTCTAATAATGAAGAATGAAAAAGACTAGACTGAAAACGGAGTTAAAACGAGCTCTAAAATGAAAAAAAAAACAAAAACGGGGCTAAATCCCGTTCTTTAAAAAATGAGATTTTGCAAAAACGACCCTACAAAAGTTTTTATATTTTTCCTAAGTAAAAGATGATAAAAGAAAATTTTGTAAAAAAGAAAAATATTTTTTTGATAAATTTTCTATTTTTTATGAATTTTTTTAACTTTTAATGAAAATAAATTATAAAAAATACTAAACTAATTTTTAAAAATCCGAAAAAATTATAGAAAATACCTATTGCTAAGACAGTCCTAAAAAAATAAGAAACTCGAAAATGAGCTTAAAAATAAGCTCAGAATAAGCTTAAACGGGCTTATAGCTAAATGGCCTAAAAAGGCATAAAACAATAAAAGATGTAGAGGCTGTTGGATAGCCCTACCGGAGCCGAGTGGTAAGTGTGTTGTGTTGTGAGCGTGAGGGGAGGGGTTCGAGTCCCACTCTCACCCTTTTTTTATTTGCTACAGTAACACTTTTTTTAAAAACTTTTTAATAAAACTTGTTAAGATTGAAGGTGGTCATTTTTAATTACCTTTACAAATTTTTTGTGAATTGCTTATAAATAAGCTGGGAAAAGGGCTCAAAGTTTGGATCAGGAGAGTTATGAGCTTAAGGCTTATATGGCTTTTTGATTTGGTTTTTAGCACAAGTAAGCACAAACAAATGAGCAATAAGCAAACCACCAGGCTACAAGCAATCTAATAAGCAAGTTTAAGGATTAAATCAACAACCTATTAATGCACCTAATAAGCTGGGAAAGAAATTAAGCGAAATACTACACTACACTAAAATAAAACAGTCTAGACCTAATTTGAGCTTAATTTTAAACTACCTAGAGGTCCTCCTAATGTTTGAAACTAATGGAGCTTATAAATGAGCTTATTGGCTTTTTATAAAAGCCAAAAGCTCAGGCTAAAGTTAACAAATAAGCTAGAAAAACTATTTTGAAATTCAAGGTTTAGCACCAGGGTAGTTTTACAAAAGATTTTTGATAAAAAGTGAGCTTAGAAATAAGCACTTTAATAAGCTCAAAACAAAAAAGTAATGAGAAACAGATTGAAAGTAGCTTAAAATGAACTTGTGCACAAAGATTCAAGGTCTAAAAACAGATTAAGCCATCTGATAAGTGCACTTGAGAATGGGCATTTTTAACTTTTTGAAAATCACACAAACCATGTTGACAGATTTAAAGGAAATGCAAGACAACTTAAATAGACCTAACCACTAGTTTTTAACTACTTAAATGACATACTTCCAAGCCTTAACTCAGATTAACAAGAGCTTAATCATATAAGCTCATGAAAACTTTTTAAAACTTAATCAATTAGACTCATCACTTGAAGATTCATCAGACTTTATTGATCTAGAAGTGTCCCCTGATCCTACAAAAACAAAATAACGACACAAGATTCACTAGAAACTAGAATCTAACGATTGGCTGGATGTGGGTTTCTAAAGTGATTATTACCATTTGGATTATACCAAATAACTAAGTATTAAAACTACGTATGTTTGATTGTTTCAAATCTATCTTAATATATGTTTTCTAATAGCAAGTTTGTTAACGTAACTCAAAACTTATTATAACAGCCGCTAGATGTTCAGTAAGTAATTCCTCTTGTAAAAAGGTATCATAACCATCCGGGCTAGCTCAGATGGTTACCAAGGGTAACCTTAGGAAGGTTGTTACCACATGTGAGCGGTTTCGGGTTCGAGCCTTACAGTGGAGGTTTTCCTTCAGGAGCAAAAAAGGAGTGGGGTAAACCCCCTAAGGCGAAGGTTCAAGTCTTGCATACTGCCCAATTAGATGTCATTGTGAGCTTGAATCACTAACAACTAATTTTCCTTTCTAAATAAAAGGTATCCTTTTCAATCTTGTTGGCTACATTTAGTCTCCTTCTCAATCTAATATCAAACTAAACAATGGCAGAGCTAAACTCCAGGCGATTCATTAGAACAATTGTACAGGTTATCAACAATTCATTATTACAATCAAACTTTAAAAGTTGAGTTGGTTATCAAAAGTATAGGCAATTACAAACATGGATAGTTTCCACTCTAGGTCTATAGTTTCATATGGTGTAAACTAAAAGAATCCAATATCTTACTCACATTTCAAACGGGTTGATTTCGAATATCATCTTGGGATCATTTCCAACCTTATCTGAGGCACATGGAAATCTATCCCAAACTCTAGTCTACTTGGTCCGTTCTACTAGTTCCAGTTGAATGATAGATTAAAAACATAATCAAACATATATGAATATAAATTGATAAACATAATAAACACGCAACGAATAAGCATGCAATCAAAATAAACAAAAAACCAAACATTAAATTATCATAAACATGGGTTATATCTAAAGGTATTAGCCAATAGCTATTGTAATGTATACAAATGTCATAGATGAACGATTAAGGTAAACTAACAATAATGAACAATACCAAAAATCGAACGTGTATTTAGAGTATAGAAATTATAAGGGTTTTCCTATGAATCGAAGAACGTTGCAGAACCTTCTTAGCTTCTCTTGTCTTCTGAAAATCGAACTTGGTGGTTAAAAGTCTCTAAAAGCTCTCTAAAATTCTTATTAGGGTTTGGTATTTATAGAGTCTGGAATCAAGCCGATACGCCATATTGAGATAGTTCCAGAATATTCAATGAACCGTCTCTTGAATACGGCATATGAGTTCTCCTGGATACGGCGTATTGAGCTTCATGTCTTCGTGGTTGCAAGTGAAGTTAAGGCACATGTACATCGTATCTTCTTGATGGATACGGAATATTAGTTGTCAGAATAGTAGATTATTGATTTCTTCGTTTAAGCTTTAAAATGCGTGCCTTTTAGCTAAACTTCACTAGTTGCTCAATAATGACTACAAATAACAAATATAAGCAATTAAGTACCAATTCATGCATAAATAATGTAAAACGAGCAATTTATATGGGATAAATGATGCTATAAATAGACGCTATTTGATGTTATCAAATATCCCCCACTTGAATCATACTTGTCCTCAAGTAGACCTTAGAAAACTTATGGAAATGTATCCCAAACCAAGGTTTAAGATTTTTCCTTTAAGTAGTGTTTCGTTCAATTACTAGTACACAACCAAACACCTTACGAAATAGGAAAATGAAAACACTCAAATCACTCAACTAATCTATGTGGTAACATTTAAGTAATTCTCTCAATTGCTCAGTCGTAACGAGTATTCTATCATAAGTTTGGCAAGGATGCACATCTCCACCACTAAAGATAAGGAGTAACAAGTCTATAAAGGTAATTTTGGGTTAATATGATAAGGTTTAAGGGTTGATCATTCTTTCTAATCTCTATCGATACCAATATTCCAAAAAAGGCGACAAAACCACAAATGCACGATCAAATCCATGAACGCGACACTTGTGATTGCTCAAATACTTAACTCGGATAAGCTAAAGAATAAGACTAGTAATCTTTACCAATAATAGTAAACCAACAAGGGCGAAAAAACCACATATACACATCCAAATCCATGAATGAGACATATATGATTGCTCAAATCCCTCATTCGAGTAAAACCAAAGGTTAGGATGCAGAATGATATAGGGTATGGATAACTAATCCTTTGCTAATAGTAATGCACCAACAAGGGAGACAAAACCATATATACACATTCAAATCCATGAATGAGATACATATGATTGCTCAAATCCCTCATTTGAGCAAACCAAAGGTTGGGAATTAGTCATGGGAAAATTGGTGTAAAATAAAACCACAATAAATAGATTAAAGTCCTAAACATTTAGGAATAATGTTGCAAGCTAATTTCCCGACCAAAACCCATAAAAAAACATAATTAGACAACTCATGCTTCTAATGAAAACATCCTTAGTTGGCGATATCTACCACTTGATACATGAAAATACATCCAACTCCCAAACATCCATAATATACATACTATACAACAATAGTGGCGATATCTACCACTTAATACATGAAAACACATAGTTTGTTTATATTGCTACCCAGCAACAAATAATATAGACAACCAAAACTTTACATCGTTGGTTTATAACACGTATCAACGAATAATCGATCCTCATAAATAATTGAATCGTGTACGCTTAGACGAACCGATTATCTCACAAACCTCACTTTTTTCTCTCTTTTTTTGTATTTTTCTGTTTTTTGATATTTTTTTTCAAATACAGGTGTAATTTCACCATCTCACGATCATAATAAATCCAGATAATATATCCATAATGCTCCATACTCGAAAATAAAAATAATAGTGAAAGTGGTATAACACACAAAAAATAAAAATATACACTACTTTTACTTTCCCATTGCATTGTGTAATTCCCGACCTAACCAAAGATAGGAAATACGCACATGAACATAGGAAATACAATACTCTACACAAAAGCAACTAGCAACCGATTAAGGACTTAATCTAATAGGGTAAGATAAGGTGTAAAGGTGCAACGAAACAAATATTTGGTGGTGTAAGAAACGAAAGGAATGGCTCAGCAGGTTTTTCTAAGGGTGTCTTACTCTAAAGATGAGAGTAAACAAAAAGGTTTATACGGGGGTTGACTAACCAGTGTAGTTAGTTAATATCACAACATGTATAGGTTTTTTGGTGTAATCCTAGAAATTTACTAGTTTAGAAAGGTCACTCCATCTATTTAAAATAGTGCTTATTATGGTGGTCTCGAATAGTATACCAAGCCAAGTTCTAAAGTTTACTACACTCACCGGCACACTCATATTTTTGTAGAATTTTTAGTAGAATAGGAGAAACGGAATAGGTTAAATCCTCACAATATGAAATTAAGGGTTATGTGTGCGGGTCATGTAACTAATAATTTCACAAAAGTATGCTAATTGTTTTTTAATTTAAGCATAAATTAGGCATATTATTGTAAAAATAAGGACAAGTAAGCGTTCTAATTCTCCCCCCCACTTGAGATATATGTTAGCCTCGTTTTTAGTAAAGTGATGGTCATTAAATATTCTTGAGCCTTGTATAGAAAAACATAGTTTATGGAAATTAGTCTAAGCTAATTAGGTCTAGTTATCAGGCTAAAGCCCATTTAAGTTGTTAGTTTCGGCCCATTAAGGCCCAATGTAAGCCCAAGTGCCAAATATCCTCTTAGGGTATAAATACCACTATGGTTTGTGACATACAAGGGTTACATTTCACTGTGGTTTATTACATTTTAGGGAAATAAAACTCTGCCAAAATTTCCATTCCATTACGGTTTGTGACATCTCACTGAGGTTTGTGACATTTAATTCCACTGCGGTTTGTGACATTTAATTCCACTGCGGTTTATGACATCTCATTGAGGTTTGTGACATTTAATTCCACTGTGATTTGTGACATTTCACTGGGGTTTGTGACACTACGGTTTATGACATTTCACTGAGGTTTGTGACACTGCGTTTTGTGACATTTCAAGAAAAAGTTAATTTTAACGGTTTATCTTAGATTAGTAAAATCCCGTGAAGTATTAACTTATTTTCCCGGTTTAATCAAGATTAGTAAAATCCCGTGAAATAACAAGGACCTAATCACTTTAAACAGAACATCTCACAATCACTAATCACTAAAACGATCCTACTATATCATTTCACATCAATTTTGCAATGTCGACTCAACAAGACATTTATACTGCTGGTTCTGAAAACCGTCCACCTATGCTTAACAAAGACAACTATGTTCCATGGTATTCTCGTCTTCTTCGTTATGCAAAGAGTAAACCAAATGGAAAGTTAATCTACAATTCCATTATGAATGATCCATATGTCAGACGAATGATTTCTGAACCAGGTGATCCAGACCGTGAAGTTCCAGTTGCTAAAACTTTTCATGAGCAGACTGATGAGGAACTTACTGAAAAAGAAGTAAAGCAAATAGAAGCAGATGATCAAGCCATTCAGACTATACTCATGGGTCTTCCTGAAGACATCTATGATGCTGTTGATAGTTGTGAAACTGCTCAGGAAATCTGGTTACGTGTTCAACAAATTATAAAAAGTTCTCATATTGGAAGAGAAAAAGGCTAAGTTGTTTAATGAATGGGAAAGGTTTACTTCTATTGACGGGGAATCGATTGAGTCTTAGTATCATCGCTTCTCCAAGTTAATGAATGACTTCAAAAGAAACAAACATTTTCCAGAAAAGATTGCCAGCAATCTCAAGTTCCTAAACAACCTACAACCAGAATGGAGTCGACATGTTACCATTGTTTACCAAACAAAGGACTTGCATACAGCAGATTACACTCAGTTGTATGATTTCTTGAAATACAATCAGGTTGAGGTAAATGAACTAAGAGCAAAACGACTTGCAAGAATACATGATCCTTTGGCACTAATGACAAATTCCAATAACCCTTACAATTATCTAGTGTTTCACCAAGTTCAACCATCACAGATTACCTACATGAAACAATCACCACCCAACAACAACTACAACCCACAACCATCATTCAACCAAAACTACATGCAACAACCAATGATTAATCCCGAAGATATTTCCGATCCCACAACAGCAATGAACATGGCACTTGTTCTAACAGCTAAAGCATTCAAACTTAACTATTCTACATCAACCAACAACAACAAAAGAATTTCATCCAACCCATGCAACAGGCAGATTGCACAACCGGGTATGAATATGGGTTAAGACAGACAAATGCAGATGGTTGGAGGTAATGGTGGGAATCAGTTTAGACAGCATGTTGGACAGAATATTGGGAATCAGAATGGGTATAATGCAGTACAGAATGTCGGGAATTCGGTTGTTCATAATGCAGTTCAGAATCCGGGTGTTCAGAATGTTGGAAATCAGAATAGGCTTATTGTTGTTCCGGGAATTGCTAATCCAAATGCGAATCAGAATAGGAATGGTAATGTTGTAGCATCACGGGCTAAAGGTAATGGTAATGGGAACAACGGAAATCAGATATGGTGTTACAAATGAAGAGGAATGGGTCATCTTGCTAGGAACTGCACAGTCAGACCAAGGAGAATAGATGCTGCTTATCTTCAGACTCAGTTGCTGATTGCTCAAAAGGAAGAAGCAGGAATCTAACTCCAAGCTGAAGAGTTTGATTTGATGGCTGTTGCAAGGGATCTTGATGAGATTAAGGAAGTCAATGCAAACTGCATCTTGATGGCTAATTTGCAGCAAGCATCGACATTGGGTACTCAAACAGACAAAGCTCCCGTCTATGATTCAGATGGATCAGATGAGGTACATGAATATGACAGTTGTTATAATAATGAGATATTTAATATGTTTACTCAAGCGGAGCAGTATACTGAGCTACTCGAGCCCATTCCCTGAATCACACCAAGTATAACAGAATGATAGTAATGTTATCTCTGCGGTTTCTAGTGTGGAACAAAGTGGGGGAACAGTAGAACAACATTCTGCTACTGCTGAGGAAACACGTGCTTATATAATAATTTACCCATTGAAGTTAAGAAAGTCAATATGGTCAATCGCAAAATGAAAGAAACAAATCCTAAATTGACCATTGAGCTTGCTAGATATAAAAATCAAGAAAAGTGTTTTGAAATTAATCAAGAAAAATATGATAAACTTGAAAGGTACTATCAAAAGTCTGTTTATCAAGAGCAATGTCTTACTAAAAGGATAAATTCACTTTACTTAAGTTATGCTAAAACGATAACGACTTTGAATGAGAAAATTGCAAATTTAAATAACCAGTTTTCAAAGGAAAAGTCAACTGTTTCCTTTCATAATGAAGAAAAGAAAAAATTGAAGTCTGATTTCAAAATACGTGAAGAAGAGCTTCTTGATAAAAAAATTCAACTTGAGAATAAGATAAAGGAACCAGATAACATTTTGGTCAAAACGGGTTAATCGATTCAAACGATGCACATGCTTTCACCTAAGCCAGACTCGTTTTACCACACCGAACATAAAATGGCTTTGAGTTATCAAAATCATTTTTATCTCAAGCAAGCTCAGCAGAAACAACAGAGTTTGTATAATGGAAAAGTATTATTAGAAAAGTATGATCCTCCTGCTGTGTATGATTTGAAGGAGACACTACAACTTGCTCAAGAGAGTCGCATAAAAATGAAACAATTGAACAAAGAAATAAACAGGCAAATTATGAAAAGATTAATCACCTTTCAGAGGTTTTTCTTTCTCAAAAGGCCAAGTCACGTGAAGAGTTGTATTTTTCAAATACTTCAAAAACGACCAGTGTTTCCAAATCAATTTCAATACAAAATAAAGAGCTTTCGGATGATACTTCTCCAAGTGTTGCACATAAATTTTTAAATGAGGTAAAAAGCACCATTGTGACTCTTCAACGTGTTGTCAAACAAAAAATGACTTTAGATATCCACAATTGGTCATCTTCTGCTCATCAAGAGCTTCTTAGAATTATAAAAGATGAAATTTACCCTATCGTTAACCAAGTTGATGCTAGAGTTCAAAATTTCGAAATACAATTTTTGAAGTAAGCAGCTAAATTTGTTCGAGACTTCAAATCTCTTGCAAATGAAGCTTTGAATCTCTTGCTAAGCACAAGGCTTTAGAAATTGAAATCGAGCATCTCTTGGGAGTAGTTGTCAATCAAGATATTATGTCTATTGTGCAAAATCCTACTGTTGTTGAAACATCCGATCTCCAGACTGAGCTTGATCGTACAAAAGAACGATTTAAAAATTGTATCATTAAAAAGGAGAATCAATATGCTAAAATTTGGAATGATTGGTACAAAAAATGCGAAGAATGCAAATATGACAAAATTTTATACGATAAAGCTTATAATGACATGCAACAAAAGATCGAACTAGGAGATCAAAAGGGTAAAGGTAAGGATACTCCATGTGTATCAAATACCCTTGATCCTTTACCCTTGATCCTTTGTCTCAGAAACTAGAAAATGAGAACATTGAATTAGAGTTTCAGGTTTTGAATTATGCAAAAGAAAATAAATATCTTAAGACCACATATAAGAACCTGTTTGACTCTATCAATGTGACACGGGCTCAGACCAAATTAATAACCGACTCTTTGCAAGAAAAATTACATGACACCATTTATGAAAATGCTACGTTAAGAGCCTAGTTATTTGATAAGGTTTCTGAACAAAAGGACACCACTCAAGGAACGAGTGCGAATACTATGTTTACAAAGCAATCAATCTTGGGGAAACCACCTTCTTCCAAATTAAAACTGTATTCTTTAACTCCTTTTCTAAATTCAAAGGTTTTTTCCAAGGTTGGTGAGACAAATGCTTTATTAAAACCAGTCACTTCAAACTCGACACCTTCCACTCAAGAATCAAAAGTTATGAAAAATGATAACGTGATTGCCCATGGAATGTTTAGGATTAATCCTTCTAAGCCTTCTAGGGTAGATAATGTTATGCCTAACAAACCTGTTAAACCAAGCGTTAGGACAAAACTGATCACTACTTCACAACCTCATGTCATCTCTCAGGAAAATGTGAATTATAATTTAAATGGTTTACCTTTTACATAAGTAGAAAGCATTGTTAAGACCAGAAGACCATAGCCTAGGAGTAATCCAAAGAATGATAAGATCCCCTCTGCGTCTAAGAGTAGTTGCCTCTCGAATAATCTTGAGAAAGTAGAAGTACACCATAAGAATTTACTATTCTTTAAAACTCCAAACCATAGGTAATCTGCAGGTAATAACATTAAGCTTGTTGTTCGAAATGATAAATCTGAAGTTGTTTGTCGCCTAACTTGTGCTATATGTCTGCTATTCTAGGCATCTTTACTGCGTCTATCTATATTGATACGATCCTCCGTCGACGCTCAGAGTCGCCTATAGCGTAACTCGTAAGATATCTACAGAACTTGGTGAGCTAACACTGACTCAGTTATCTCCCACCCGACTATGATATAAATCCTCACACTCTAGTGCAGTTATCATGTTTAGTTCGACCAAATCCACTTCTATGAAACAAACATATCAGCACACCTTTGCGTTAAGTAATCTGTAGATGCCTTACGGTTCCAATGAAAGACTTGCTTCACCTAGGCCTAGCAAACCTAGAACTTGTCTTAGGTGGTTACCAACTGGAAGAATTTTTGACCTTTGTGAAAAAATAACTACATCCAGTAACACCGAGAGTGAGTTTGACACATCTTTGTGTGATAATGCAAGTGCTTCTAACCCCCAGAGAGCACCTATCAGTCGCCTTAAGGCACACGCGTACGCAGATAGAATAGATCCGAAGCGTTGTGCGAATTGCAACCAATGTAGTTTAATGAGAGGAATCATCGCTACACATCATATAGAGAGATCTGATCCCACCCGCACAATAACCTGCTATCTCCCACATTCCCCACCCCAACCCCCCCGCCGACCCCCTCCGTTGCGCTCGCCCCCTGCAATGTCCGTCCTTCGCATCATGACCCGCCTTATGTAAATTTCAGTGGATCACATAACACAAGCTTCATAAATAAAAAGGATAGAAAGTGTAGCTTTAGTGCAGCTTGACTTAATAAGAGAGAAATCTTCTTGTTTTCAAAATAGTTGAACCAATTTTTCAAGAATTTTTCAAAAGGATTTTCAAAATCTTTCAAAATTCTATGTTCAACACTCCCTTCTCATGTCACTTTTAAAATTAGAATCATTCTTTATAACTGGATCAATTTTTGAGGGGGAGTTTTTTTTGAAAACCAAGTCTTAATGATTTTAGACACATCCTCTCATATCTTCTTTTGTGTGTCAAAAACATTTCACAACTGTAAATATCTATCAAAAAGCAAAATATAAAATTATAAAACATAAAAAAGCAAAATACAAAATTGAAAATTTTCAAAAACACCAAAAATAATATTCTCTGACATGTCTCTCGTAAATCGATAACATTTACGCACCTAGAAATGTTGATTAATATTGACACGGGTGTATAAATGAAGTTCGAGCGAGAGTTTCTAAATTTTTTCAAAACATGTCTCTTCAAATTTTCTCTATGACTTCTAAGTAAATGTCAGCTTAGGACTCAGACTCCAAAGAAAGGAAAATGTTTATTTATGTAACATTTATCCTAAACAACGGGAAGTTCATATCTTCTCGGTTTTAAGCAAAGTCATATAAACATTCAAAGTTGTAAATGCTCAAGAGAAGTACTAAGGAAATGATAATTAATTCGATAAATTTAACATCATTTTCCTATTAAGCACAATTTTTCAAAATATTTTCAAAAGAAATATTCAAAATTTTCAAAATTGTATGCTCAACAAACTCCCACTCCAAGTTTTCAATCTAATCTATTTTTTAGGGGGAGTATAAATTTCGAAAAGTAATATCAAGTGGATCATTCGGCATGCATTCCTGTTCTCCCAATGATTAGTTTGTCTACAAGTAGATCAACGTACATTAACTTGTATCTTAATTCCCCTGTTAAGTCAAAAATTACAACCACGTATGCAATTTTTAAGGGGGAGAATAGTGATTAAAATGTGATTAATAGGGCTTAATTCAGATAAGATCTTCTAAATATAAGTGCGTTCCTGACCTCGCATGTGAGAAATTCTTTCATAATAAGATGCTTATCTGTAGGGGGAGCTGCTTGGTGAAATTAAAAACTCTCGATGTGTAATAAATGATTTCTCGAACACATTGATTGCTTTTTCAAATGGTTTTTATGGCTACAATGGAAATACCCAAAGACCGACCAACTGATGATAATCAAGAAGATATAAGGTGGTTAAGGATAGGTATTATGTTTCATAATCCAGCCAGAACTAGAGGGATCTATTTAGGGACACTTTATTCGATAGAGTAGAAGTCCTTATGTATGATTTAAAAAAGGATTAAAGTGAGAACGGGAAAATGTTATCCAAGGCATGAGTTATCATCGGAATAAACCCAACATGGTGATAATGAGGATGCGTTGGTTTAACATTGAAGGGGTTGAAGAATGGAAAATAATTGTAAGGATAAAGGGTGTAAAGAAAGAAGCCCTATATACAACCTTAGGCAGAAACCGAGTCAATGCATAATTTATCGGTAATCACAATAATGATTCTGGTATTGAAGACAAGTCATCATGGACACAGTGATGCAATGCACAACCCTCCCGCTACTCTGGCTTCCCTCAAAAGAAGTTTGTTTCATTTCTCACGGAGTACAACACGCTTCTATCGGCTTTCTCATTTGGAGATCATTGATATCGAAAAGGTGGCAATTTGCTCCAATCTCCGATCACCAAATAACAAAAGTGCACTTATAGAGTCTAGAGCCAACGAGATCAATCTAAAATCTTAATAGGACACAAATTCCAATATACAATTTTTGTTCATCATTAAGAACACAACTTATACAAGAGTCTTACGTATTATCCTCGTGATAATTTCCAGAACATTCAGAGTAATACTCTTTAGTATTCACAGTGACGAATGGAAATCCTTCCAGTGTCAACATCAAATAGCACTGCGGTAGGTGACTTGCGAGATTCTTTAAGAATCAAGCTTGTGTCAAATGGATATCGATTTTGGTCCAGTAAACGAATTGACGACTTAATCAAAAAGATAATAACTATCTGATTCACTCTTATCATGTTGTCTTATTTAAGACATTCCAGTAATGAGAATAAGCAAGTATGGTGAATCTAATGCACCTACATTAGAGGATCTAACACTTCAAGTTGGAAATCCTGTCAAGGAGATTCTTCTAAATTGAATCTACTTGATTACAGGTACAGTATTTTATACTGTGAAACGGTCCTCACGGAACCGAAGGTTAGTGTAACCGAACTATGATGAATGACAAAGCCATATCCGTCTATATCTTCTATTTATCACTAACATTAAATTTCTGGTATAGTTGACGGGGTTACATCCTCATTCCAGCTGAGTCAGACTCACTACCACATGCTCATGATCAATCATAAAAGATAAATACATGATAAAAGCTTAAGTACATGTGTCAAAGTCTTTCGCAAGCTCTAATATATAAGAACTTCCTCAAAGAAAATCAATGATAATATTGTAAGTAGATCAAGTAAAAGATCAATGTTGAGGGAGATTGTTAGCAAGCTTTCAAGATAATAAGCATGTTGGTAGAGTCACAAGATCGCAAGATAGCATAAGATTCTAGGATAAAGATTTAAAGATCTCAAAGTCAAGGATAAAGTCAAGGCTAAAGACCAAGATATTAAGATTAAGATTAAAATATCATGTCAAAGATCAAGATCCAATATCGCAAGCATGCAAAAGGAACTTTAAAACAATTCCTAAGAACACAAGGCTATAAGATCCAAGACGTCACAAGAAGTGAAGCCATAAGTGCAATGACCACCCCTTAGGGGGAGATTGTTATCCTTGTTTTTAGTAAAGTGATGGTCATTATTTATTCCTGAGCCTTGTATAGGAAACTATTAGTTTACGGGAATTGTTTAAGTTAATTGGGCCTAAGTTACGGGCTTTAAGCCCACTCGTTGCTATGTTTCGGCCCAAGTCGGCCCATAGAAAGCCTATGAAGTCCCGAACCCTCTTAGGGTATAAATAAGCCTTCCTAGCTTGTTAGGAAGGGTTGTTGTTCACATTTCTCTCTTAGTGCAATAACCATTTTCTTCCTTTTATTTCATTTTTCTTTCTCTCTTTAAAACCTTCTTTCTCTCTCTAAGATCTCATCATTTTCGTGTGATGATGGTGAAGTGTTATAAGCTAACAGGTAAAGAATCTGAAGTGACTCGTTTTGACACATCCTTTTTGACAACACTTTTAGGAACAAGCTTAGACTTTAAATCTCTGTTTTTGTTAAACGGTGTAACGCACAAATGTTTGCCTAAAACTTGAGATGTATAAAACTTAATGTTCACATTCTTCCCTTTTTCAGCAAATTTTAACTTATTTTAAGCTCTGAGATTGTTATCAAAAGATCTTGATTTTGAGCATGAACATCCGCATAAGCATAAATCTTTTGATTAACATTCTCT